>JZKD02S1320206.1:74387-149235 GCA_000966675.3 Picea glauca
ACTGTAAAAATACAGAGTGAAAGACTCGCTAGAATGGTGGCAGCTTATCTCTGAGAAGAGATGTGACGGCTACTCGCATTCGCAAGAACATGATTAAAATGAGGCTCTGAAGGCCCTTTTACAATAAACGGTAATTCCAAAAGTCCTAGAAATCCAAAAACCTAACCCTAGGAGATGAAGTGCCAAAAGTCATGTGGGCCCCGTTTGGGTAAGTGAGTACCTCAACTTCCCGGGGTCGTAACTTTTGCATACGATCTCCATTTTAGGCGTGTGATAGCTCGTTGGAAAGTTATTGTCGAGCAGATTCATTTTGGGGGCTCAATCATTCCTTTGGCTATCATTGAGAACCTCGATCTCGAAAAACCTTCATTTGGACCCTCAAAATGGCCCCGGAAGTTAAAACCTACTAAAAATAGTAAATTGCCAAAATGGCCAGAAAACTGTTTTGAGCCATTTGGAAAAGGTGGGTGGCCACCGATATCCACCTGGATCATTAATCTCTGAAGTATTATCTACCAGATCAATACATCTATATCCGATGGGTTCTTTGGAGCAAAAAGAAGAAGATTGGATTTCTTACATCTTGGGCCCAAATATTTCGAGACAATTCGTTTCAACAAACATAGATACTAAGAGGTAAAAATGGCAATTACGCTTCAGTGATCTTGAATTTCTCCTTTGGAAACAACAACAATCCACTCCAATCCTTTTCTTTGATGGAGCTTGAACAGGTAACCTAGGGGCAAAAGGTGCTGGGGTAGTCATCTTAGATTCCGATGAAAAAAAGATCTTGGATTACTCATGGGGGATTGGGAAGACTACCAATAACAGAGAAGAAAGTCTTGTAGTCTATATGGGACTTCAAATTGCAAGTTCGAGAAACCTCCATGAACTCACCATTCTTGGGGATTCATAACTAATTATAAATCACCTTCTTGGCTTAAAAAGTTCAACTCTTCAAATTCATAACGATCTTTAATCTCGAATAAATTATTTGAAATTCCAATTCACCAATATCCATTTCTTCCATATTACGCGTTCCCAAATCTAGGTTGCCGATAACTTGGCCAAATTAGAAAATAATTTGGAACAAATTCAAATTTGCATAAATCAGGATGAAACCCATGTGTGGATCCCTTAAGAACCATTATCCTTGGCTTTTCCTCCTTTTCAGTTTGGAACTACTCCTTTTTTACAACTCAGTTTATCCCCCATCCGATTTTCCCCTCCCCTTCCTCCTTTCTGCACTTCCCCTCTCGACTTTCCTCCCTTTCTCCACCTGCCCCCTTCTCCCCCCCTTTATCGACATCTGGACTACCTCGCTGTCCCTCTCATGTGTCCTTGAAAAATCTCCTCACGTATTCTCTTTTTAATTCATCCCTGTCTCTTCTCCCCTCACGTTTTTTAGCTCCACATGCTCCCCGTAATCCCTGACGAATTCCCCCTCAGCTATGGCATCACTTTCCATTATGTCCTCTATGAACGTTCTCTCTGGTATGTGGGTTATTCATTCCTTTCGTCCTTCTAAGTGTGTGATGTCAACCTCCCTTTCTACTTTGAGGTTAACGGTCCGAATCCTCTCAAAAGCTTGTTCGCATCTCATTAAAGTTTTTTATTCTTTTGCGCTCCTGATTCCTCCCTCCACAATGCGTCGAAGCACCAGAGACCCCTGCTCCTATCCCTCCTACACACTGGAAGAGTTCTGAGATCAAATTTGAGATATGCATCGGGTATACAAATGTGCAAAGGAAAGAATGGACACCCGAATAAGGGAGCTTCAAAGAGAAAATAAAGAACTTTGTCACCAAACATGAAATCCACAGAACCATCTTCATCTAAAGGAACACCGACACAACCAAGAGATAGAAATAGCTCTGTGTGAGGTTAATGGGAACACCAGGAACATTGGAGTTCTTAGTCAACAATTGGGGAATCCCCTTGGCCACCCTCAACACCTAAAAAATTCAAATGAATCAATAAATTCGAGGTTTCCCTCAACCTTTCACTCTGAAGCAGGACTTGATAAGAACTAGGATCCTCCTGACCCAACCTTGGCTCTAGTGAGACACAAATCAGGCGAAGGAATTTCCTTGATCAAAGCCAATCAAGCAAGCCACTAGGAAGCAAAAACACCTTCCTACAATCACTAAGCATGTTTCTTTGATGACCTGCACATTTTTGTTTATTTTGTTCTCATTTGTAGCCATTTTCACATGGAAGAGTACTAGTTATTTTTGGACATTCTCTAAGTCACCCTTTAGAAATTTGGGTATGTTTTATATTGTTTGCACGAAATATTTTTTTCCTCAGGAAACGTGTCGCATTTTTGCCTCATTTTGCATGTTTCCTTGATTTTCGTGTCCATTGTTGGGTAGTTTTTTGGCACATGGTTTTTTGCCGATGGTTTTCTATTTCCAGTTAAGGAATTAGGGTTGTTGACTAATCCAGGTCACTGGGTTAGGGTTTTGGATGTCGCTAGCTCCTATATGTATATTGTATTATAAACAATGTATCACGATGACTGCATATAGAATATGTTGGTTTTCCCAGTTTGGGTTTCGAGGGGAAAAATCTTTGTGTAATGTTTGTATTTTCCATTGTATCTTTTCTGTTCTTTTACTGAAAATTTGTTTGCAGTAAATATTGTACAAGGTTAAAATCTAGATTTGGTATTAGAGCTTTGTTGACTTCACGGAGATGCCTTTGTGGTCAAGGGTTTGGCTCGAGATTGTGATAAGCCTTGTTACATTGGGAGATATGTGGTATTGATTTTTCAGGTGAAAATAAATGGTGAACAATTCGAAAATGAAGATCGAGAAGTTTAATGGGAGAAGTTTTGACCTGTGGAAGCTCAATATGGAATATCTGTTGGTGGATAGAGATCAGTGGATCATGGTAGATCCAGGTACTGTACCTACATGAACTTCAACAGATGACTAGAAAAATTTGGATCGGAAGGAGAAGAGCACAATCCGACTGTGTCTCTCAGATTCAATATTACTAAATGTGTCAGAGGAAGCTACAACCAAGGATTTATGGGATAATTTAGGGAAGTTGTATCAGTCTAAGTCCCTAGTAAATAAACTATTCCAAAGAAAGAAACTGTATAAACTAAGGATAAGATATGGAGACTCAGTAGCAGAGCATTTGAACGCCTTCAATACTATGGTAAGTCAGTTAGTATATGTTGAAATTAAAATTTGATATGAAGATACGTGTATCAGTTTACTATTTTTTTTACCAGAATAGTGGGATAGTCTGGTTGTGGCCATAGGTAGTAATAAAAATTCCTTGAATTTTTATGAAGTGGTCTCATCCTTGTTGTCGGAGGAGATGAGACGAAACAATATGGAAGGACATAACACATACACATTATTTGCAAGAGGACACTCCCAAGAAAGAAATAGATCTAAGTTCTCAAGTCGGAGATCTAAGTCTAAGGGTATATCTAAATCTCCTAGAAAGTTTGTAAAGGTATGTTGGAGATGTGGAAAAGAAGGGAACAACAATAAGTACTGTAGATCCAAAGTTGAGAAAAAGAAGGGATATGAAGAATCTCCTTCTATAAAAGAAAAGACCTCCAAGGAAGAAGGAGGGGATGTGTACTTGGATTCTTCAAGCACACATGTAGATCATGATGCATGATTGGTTGACTCAGGTGCATCCTTTCATATGAATCCCCACATGGAGTGGTTCTGTGAATATGAAAGGTATGATGGAGGTAATGTTTTCCTAGGTGATGACTCGACAACCATAATCATAGGTTGAGGAAAAGTAAAGTTGAGGCTCATAGATGGAAGGATTATAACACTACCTGGTGTTCTGCACATCCCAGGATTGGCCAGAAATTTGATTTCTGTAAGAAAAATGGATGATACAGGGGTAAAAACAATATTTGAAAAGAAAACTTGCAGGATGGTTCGAGGAGCAATGGTGTTGTTGAAGGGAGTTCCATTTGGAAATCTGTATAAGCTGCAAGGAAGCACTATTAGTGATGGGTGTAATAGGTCCATTGTTCTGGATATTGGAGTTGAAGAATAAATAACTCCTATGGTCTATGGAGAAAAGGTTATTCCATGGCATCAAAGACTGGGGCATATCAGAGAGAAGGGTCTTCAACTACTACACGGTAAAGGTATGGTTGAAGGTATGTCTAACTGTTCTCTGGATTTTGATTTCTGTGAACATTGTGTATATGGGAAGAAAAATCAGGCAAGATTCCCCTTTGGTGCATCGAGGGAAGGAGGAATTTTACAGCTAGTTCACAATGATGTTTTTGGACCTGTATTGATCCCATCATTGGTAAAATATATGTACTATGTCTCATCTATAGATGAATTCTTGAGGAATGTTTGGATATATTTCCTTAGGAAGAAATCTGAAGTCTTTGACAAGTTTAAAGAGTTTAAGGCTCTTGTTGAGAATCAAACAGAGAAAATAATTAAGGTGTTGAGAAAAGATAATGGGGGAGAGTTCTACGAGAATGAATTTGAAGAATTCTGTAAGAAGTGAGGTATATGAAGGAAAAATACTACTCCATATACACCTTAGTAGAATGGATTTGCAGAAAGGATGAACATGATGCTGATGAAAAAAGAAAGGTGCATTCTCAGTGGTGCCGGGTTAGGGAAAGAATTCTGGCCAGAGGCAGTCAGTACTGCATGTTACCTGGTTAATAGATCACCCTCATCAGTGATGGATGCCAATAATCCACAAGAGGTATGGACTGGTAAGAAACCTTCTCTCACACATCTCAAGGTATTTGGCTGTGATGTGTATGTTCATGTTCCAAAGGAAAACATGAGTAAGCTAGATAAGAAGGCTGAAAAGTGTGTCTTTATTGGATATAAAGATGGTCTCAAAGGTTATAAGCTTTGTAGCCCAAAAACTAAGAAGGTAGTGTATAACCGAGATGTGGTATTTAGAGAAATGAAGGATGTTGTTAAACATGAAGTCCTACCAAGTCAGGAAGAACCAAATAAAATAGAGTTTGATTTAAAGGATGATGAATCAGACTCTACAGAAGAACATGAATCACAAGAAGAAGATCCTCATACTCCAGTATTCAAGAGATCAGTTTGGGAAAGAAGGATACTGGAAATGTATACTCCATCTGATTTCCATTCAAATTTTTCTTTGTCAATTACTGATGATGATCCTATAATTGTCAGGGAGGCAATGGATTCAGAGGATGGAAATCTCTGGAAAAATTCCATGGACGAAGAAATGGATTGGATAAGAATGAGGCTTGGGATCTAGTGGAGTTGCTAACTGAAAGAAATCCCATTTGCAACAAATGGGTATTTAAAAAGAAGCCGAATACAAAAGGAAAAGTGGATAAATACAAATCTCAGTTAGTAGAAAAGGGTTATTCCCAGGTTGAGGGAAATGATTTTGGTGAGATTTTTTCTCATGTTGCCAAACTAACCTCTATAAGATTTTTGTTATATGTTTTTGTTGCATTTGATTTTGAAGTAGAGAATATGGATGTGAAGACAACATTCCTACATGAGGATCTGGAAGAAGAAATCTATATGAAGCAGCCAAAATGATTTGTTTTGGAGGGAAAGAAGGAGCTAGTATGCAAGCTGAAGAAGTCCATGTATGGTTTAAAACAATCACCAAGGATGTGGTATAAAAATTTGATACTTATATGTTGGGACTTGGTTTCACAAGAACCAAAGAAGATCATTGTGTCTATTTTAAATTAATTGGTGATCATTTGATTTATTTGGTTTTGTATGTGGATGACATGTTGCTGATAGGAAACAATAAGGAGATTATCTAGGATGTGAAAAATTAGTTTCCCTCTAAATTTGACATGAAGGATCTCGGTGCTTCAAATTTCATTTTGGGCATGGAAATTAAAAGAGATTGAAAAAAGAGGAAACTCTGGTTAAATCAAAGAAAATATGTCGTGGCAATATTGTAGAGGTTTAATATGTAGGAATGTAAACCGGTCAAGGTTCCTATTCATGTTGGTGTAAATTTATTTGTGGATCAGTGTCCCAAGACACATGAAGAGGAGGAGGACGTCTCATGTTCCATATGCGAGTGAATTTGGCAGTTGGTTGTATGCAATGGTCTGTACTAGACTGGACATTGCACATGCAATGGGAATTTTGAGCAGGTATATGTTAAAACCAGGGAAGGAGCATTGGACAATAGTAAAAAGGGTTTTCAGGTATTTGCGTGGCACTGGTCGCTATGGATTGTGCTAACAAGGAAGAACAAGATTAGATAGAGTGGTGGATATATGTGGCTTTTTGAATGTAGACTGGGATGGAGATTTGGATCATAGGAGAGCTACAAGTGGGTATGTTTTTAACCTGTTTGGAGGAGAAATAAGTTGGATGAGAAAAATACAGGCTGTAATGGCACTTTCAACTACATAAGATGAATACATGGAAGCCACTCATGCAAGTAAGGAAGCAGTATGGTTACAAATATTGTGTTCAGGTATTGGGCCGGTACATCAATATGTAAGAATAGATTGTGACATTCAAAGTGCAATTTTTCTGGCGAAGAACCCAACTTATCATTCAAAGACAAAGCATATTGATATTCAATATCAATTTGTGAGAGACATGGTTGAATAAAAGAAAGTATTGCTCATGAAGGTGGGCACTTTGAAGAATGTTCAGATTCGTTAACAAAAATTTTGAGCACTGAGAAGTTCTCTTGGTGTAGAGGATCCATGGGCATTGTTGTCCTGGATTGTTGACTGTGTAACTGTGTAACCCCCTATATGAAAATAAAACAACAAGTGGGAGAATACTGGGTATGTGTTAACAATAATTTTTTTCCTCAGGAAACGTGTTGCATTTTTTCCTCGTTTTTCATGTTGCCTCAAGTTTTGTGTCCATTGTTGGGAGGTTTTTCAGCACATGGTTTTTTGTCGATGGTTATCTATTTCCGGTTAAGAAATTAGGGTTGTTGACTAATATAGGTCATTGGGTTAGGGTTTTGGATTCCACTAGCTCCTATATGTATATTGTATTGTAAACAATGTATCACGATGAATGGATATAGAATATGTTGGTTTTCCCCATTTGGGTTTCCAGGGGAAAAATCTCTATGTAATGTTTGTATTTTCCAATGTATCTTTTCTTCTCTTTTAATGAAAATATGTTTGCAGTAAATATTGTATAAGGTTAAAATCTACAAGAAAGTATTAGACATTTTTATGGACACATATCAAAGTATCTATCTTCTGTCCTTTTGTAAAGTGTTGTAGAACAATTTTTTTTTTAATACAAATCCCCAACCATCTATGTTAAAAGAAAAAACATGATTAAAGCTATCAAGGATTGTCAAATTACCTTCCACGTGGATCAAAATCAGGTAATAAAGGACATTATAAATAAGATTGGAAGACCCATTAGAGAAAAGGTACAAGGAAAGGTCCATCAAAATAGAATGGAATGTGATCTGATGGTTGAAAACAAGTTAGAAAGGACATCATAAATAGGTTTAGAAGAGCCAATGAAGGAAAAGAAACAAGGAAAGTTCCAAGAAACTTCGATGGAATGAGTTTTGATAGTAAAAGATGATTGAGGAAAGATCAAGAAGGATATTAGAAATAAAAATACTTAATGGAAAAATACAATAGGAAAATTGATTAAAATCAAGCCAAAATATAGTTCAATGAGGCTACGAGATAGACCGACTAGGTATAGAAATAAGTTCCACTGGAAGAAAAAAATATTGACAAGATAAATAAGAATTAATATAAGAGTAAGAGATAATGATATTATTTAAGAGATCCATTATGTAACATTATGCAACTCACATTGGTGATCCTATGATTGGGGTGGTGATACACCACAATAGATCCTTCAAATAGAAGTCAGTAAAACCCTAAAGCCACAAATACAAATATAAAATAAACAACCATTTGGAAAATTTTGACTCCAAGACACTAGAAAAACTTTATGTTAGGAAACTTGGACACCTCAAAAAATTTTCTTGGGAAAAATAGGTGATAGGAATTTATGATCAAAGAATGCAAACCAAGGAAAGACAATGCACCAAGAAGGAAAGGAAAACAATTAGGTAGGAATAGGGAATCAAATCTACCAAGATAAAAAAAGTAAAGAAGCATAATAAATGTAGAATGGCATAACATAATACGGGGAACTTAATGACAAAACATTTGACATAAACACACCAAGGGAAATAGGAATCCTAGAAGGAAGAAAAAGACGAGAGTAAGATAGTGTTGGATAAGAAAGGGCATCAATAATTGTGTTTTCATATACTAATAATCAAGTCTCAAATGATAATATATGCAGGGGTATAATGGAGGTAAAACACAAAAAATAAGAGAAAGCTGTGTTATTATCAAGATTCTATCAAGCATGATCCATACCTAGAGAAATAATAATACCAGACTTGGTTCATGCAATTGCAAATTCACATGATATGGGAATTGCAATAATGTACAATAATTCCCATCACAACATAAACCGTAATGGAATTATTCAAAACCCCAAAATGAAAAGAACTTTGGAACCATGAGATGTTTGAGAGTGAGCCAAAACATACCTAGTTTGTGATAGAGGTAAGCTAAAAGTACGAGAACCACAATAAGGGACGATAATTCCCATAAAAACATAAACCATAAGAGAAGTATTCAAAATCCAACAAGGAATAGAACTTTGGAATCATAATAATGAATGATACATGAACCACAATCAGGGACAATAATTCCCATCACAACATAAACTGTAAGGGATGTATTCAAAATCCCACAAGGAATATAACTTTGGAATCGTAAGATGTTTGAGAGTGAGCCAAAACATACTTTGTTTGTCTTGGAGGCAAGTTAGAAGTATGTACATGGACAAAAGAAAATAGGCCATTTTACACCATGGAGGAGCTCAAGTTTAGACATTAGAAGTTTCATGTCCAACTACTTATTCAATTTGTTGGGCATAACTATGGCAACATTTGGCCAAAGGAATGGTTGTAAATGTTGTTAGAATCACTCAAGGTGGAAATTGAATCAATGGTTACAAATCATCGAGGATGAACTTCAATACTAGCCAGTAAAGGTTAAAGATGATACACACTTTTATTTTTACTAAGTTATAATTATATTTTGTGGTTAATAGAAATACTAATCAAGTCCAAAATTTTAGGTAGGATAATAAAAATTCCCATCTACCAATATTGTACCACTAGACAAGGATGTGGAAACGTTACCTCCATCAATTCTACAAATATGTGGAAGATAATGTTCTAACATGATGTCAAGTATTGGAAAGGAATGAAGATGAGAAAAACCTAGGTTCAAAACAAGGGGGAGAATGAGGGTAGAAGCCAAAAAGTAATATATGAAGAGTATTCATATATTAGAGTTTGAGGATCACATGAACACCCAACAATTCCACTAAAACATGTTATAAGTTGAGTCACCTTGAGATAACTATGTCCACATGTCATGATTTCAAATAGATACTAATTAAAAAAATCACGAGGGCACACCATGGAAACCCCCACAAGTAAGAGTGGGTGGAAAATTCAACAAAGAATCAATAGAGAAGATGGTTGAAGAAGCTTATCAACCCAACTATGATTTCATCCTAAATAACTGGAATAATATGACCTTGAAAACATATTGAAAAGGAATTATGTAAAGAAGAATTTAGGTTGGAGAAGATGGCCATATGTAGAATACGACTTTAGGAGAGTACCCAAATTAGTAATGTAACACACCCGACCCCCAAATCCCTCTTAGGCTAGTGGGATGTCAAATTTCCACTTCCATTAAGATTTAGGTCTTAGGTTTACACCCTTATTCTAACTTTGTCCCTCATGGTGTAGACAATGACTTCTTCTACATATTTTGTACCATGTGCAAATATGAAAAATCCATAGACTCATCATCCTTCCTTTCCCAACAATTCCTTGGTGAAATCCAAATACATGGACCGGGGATAAGTCTCCCCGATCAGACATCTCTGACTCACCCAGTCTGACTATATTGATGATTCATGGTGAGCTAGATTACCTCCCCATTGGGAATAAAGGTCACACCTCCCACATTCATTCTCGATCAAACTTCTCCGATAGCTCCATCCCTGACAAATCCAATGGTCTTTGGGTTAGAAAATCAACGGTCTTGGTTTACTCAACAACTCAAACTTTACGATGAATAATGACTCGCTCATTCTCCACTTAACACTTGACCGATGGAGTCTATAAGAAAATATATAGTTGTGATCTTATCGGGCTACCTTACCCATAAATCAACGACTTCTGCTCACTCAGACCTGCTCCATCGGAAGATGTCCGCTTGACGTGATCACACAACTTCTCGAGTGGTTCTTCATGATGCGATTCACTCCGATGGATCCAATGGTCCTCAGACCCTCACATCCAATGGTTAGAGATCAATCAAATATCACATCTACTCAAAATTTAATTGGAAATTTAACTTTATCAAGGTTCTTTCTTTAGGATGGATCATTCTATATCCAACGAATCAGAACCCGACATCTTCAACACCGAAGGATCTACAGTTATCCCCATCCTCGGTCTTTCAACATTGATATTTTCTCATCATAAACTCCTCATATGCCTCTTCTTAGACTTTTCCAACTCAGATTTCCTAATAGGCTTGTTGGCATAGTGCTCAAGGAATCTATGGTCTAGATCTCATTGGTCCATCCTATGATAGATCAATGAATCACATCATCTCAAAACTTCCCCATTGTAATTTCACTATGAATTCGCATTATGTTTTTTCCCAAAGTCTTCACCTTTCGATAGGCCTTCCCTAAGCCCAAAAATATACAATGAACGATCGGGATCTAGTCTCCTCACCCGATCAACGACTATCGTTTCCTCTAGCTTTAAACAAGGATTTTCAACAGGGTTAAGGAATTGTTATTTCTCAAATTAACAGTCCCACGGTCTTTCTAGACACATTCCTACAAGGGTTTTAACTCAACTCCTTTGGGATTTTAATATTCTCTCTAGCAAGAAATAATCCTGCTACCCAGACACCCAAATGAGGATTTTATATCTTGCAATATTTCCATTTCAAAGTGCAGGGAAAAGCACATGATTATCATCCTACAATGANCAAAAGGAAAAGTGGATAAATACAAATCTCAGTTAGTAGAAAAGGGTTATTCCCAGGTTGAGGGAAATGATTTTGGTGAGATTTTTTCTCATGTTGCCAAACTAACCTCTATAAGATTTTTGTTATATGTTTTTGTTGCATTTGATTTTGAAGTAGAGAATATGGATGTGAAGACAACATTCCTACATGAGGATCTGGAAGAAGAAATCTATATGAAGCAGCCAAAATGATTTGTTTTGGAGGGAAAGAAGGAGCTAGTATGCAAGCTGAAGAAGTCCATGTATGGTTTAAAACAATCACCAAGGATGTGGTATAAAAATTTGATACTTATATGTTGGGACTTGGTTTCACAAGAACCAAAGAAGATCATTGTGTCTATTTTAAATTAATTGGTGATCATTTGATTTATTTGGTTTTGTATGTGGATGACATGTTGCTGATAGGAAACAATAAGGAGATTATCTAGGATGTGAAAAATTAGTTTCCCTCTAAATTTGACATGAAGGATCTCGGTGCTTCAAATTTCATTTTGGGCATGGAAATTAAAAGAGATTGAAAAAAGAGGAAACTCTGGTTAAATCAAAGAAAATATGTCGTGGCAATATTGTAGAGGTTTAATATGTAGGAATGTAAACCGGTCAAGGTTCCTATTCATGTTGGTGTAAATTTATTTGTGGATCAGTGTCCCAAGACACATGAAGAGGAGGAGGACGTCTCATGTTCCATATGCGAGTGAATTTGGCAGTTGGTTGTATGCAATGGTCTGTACTAGACTGGACATTGCACATGCAATGGGAATTTTGAGCAGGTATATGTTAAAACCAGGGAAGGAGCATTGGACAATAGTAAAAAGGGTTTTCAGGTATTTGCGTGGCACTGGTCGCTATGGATTGTGCTAACAAGGAAGAACAAGATTAGATAGAGTGGTGGATATATGTGGCTTTTTGAATGTAGACTGGGATGGAGATTTGGATCATAGGAGAGCTACAAGTGGGTATGTTTTTAACCTGTTTGGAGGAGAAATAAGTTGGATGAGAAAAATACAGGCTGTAATGGCACTTTCAACTACATAAGATGAATACATGGAAGCCACTCATGCAAGTAAGGAAGCAGTATGGTTACAAATATTGTGTTCAGGTATTGGGCCGGTACATCAATATGTAAGAATAGATTGTGACATTCAAAGTGCAATTTTTCTGGCGAAGAACCCAACTTATCATTCAAAGACAAAGCATATTGATATTCAATATCAATTTGTGAGAGACATGGTTGAATAAAAGAAAGTATTGCTCATGAAGGTGGGCACTTTGAAGAATGTTCAGATTCGTTAACAAAAATTTTGAGCACTGAGAAGTTCTCTTGGTGTAGAGGATCCATGGGCATTGTTGTCCTGGATTGTTGACTGTGTAACTGTGTAACCCCCTATATGAAAATAAAACAACAAGTGGGAGAATACTGGGTATGTGTTAACAATAATTTTTTTCCTCAGGAAACGTGTTGCATTTTTTCCTCGTTTTTCATGTTGCCTCAAGTTTTGTGTCCATTGTTGGGAGGTTTTTCAGCACATGGTTTTTTGTCGATGGTTATCTATTTCCGGTTAAGAAATTAGGGTTGTTGACTAATATAGGTCATTGGGTTAGGGTTTTGGATTCCACTAGCTCCTATATGTATATTGTATTGTAAACAATGTATCACGATGAATGGATATAGAATATGTTGGTTTTCCCCATTTGGGTTTCCAGGGGAAAAATCTCTATGTAATGTTTGTATTTTCCAATGTATCTTTTCTTCTCTTTTAATGAAAATATGTTTGCAGTAAATATTGTACAAGGTTAAAATCTACAAGAAAGTATTAGACATTTTTATGGACACATATCAAAGTATCTATCTTCTGTCCTTTTGTAAAGTGTTGTAGAACATTTTTTTTTTTTTAATACAAATCCCCAACCATCTATGTTAAAAGAAAAAACATGATTAAAACTATCAAGGATTGTCAAATTACCTTCCATGTGGATCAAAATCAGGTAATAAAGGACATTATAAATAAGATTGGAATACCCATTAGAGAAAAGGTACAAGGAAAGGTCCATGAAAATAGAATGGAATGTGATATGATGGTTGAAAACAAGTTAGAAAGGACATCATAAATAGGTTTGGAAGAGCCAATGAAGGAAAAGAAACAAGGAAATTTCCAAGAAACTTCGATGGAAGGAGTTTTGATAGTAAAAGATGATTGAGGAAAGATCAAGAAGGATATTAGAAATAAAAATACTTAATGGAAAAATACAATAGGAAAATTGATTAAAATCAAGCCAAAATATAGTTCAATGAGGCTACGAGATAGACCGACTAGGTATAGAAATAAGTTCCACTGGAAGAAAAAAATATTGACAAGATAAATAAGAATTAATATAAGAGTAAGAGATAATGATATTATTTAAGAGATCCATTATGTAACATTATGCAACTCACATTGGTGATCCTATGATTGGGGTGGTGATACACCACAATAGATCCTTCAAATAGAAGTCAGTAAAACCCTAAAGCCACAAATACAAATATAAAATAAACAACCATTTGGAAAATTTTGACTCCAAGACACTAGAAAAACTTTATGTTAGGAAACTTGGACACCTCAAAAAATTTTCTTGGGAAAAATAGGTGATAGGAATTTATGATCAAAGAATGCAAACCAAGGAAAGACAATGCACCAAGAAGGAAAGGAAAACAATTAGGTAGGAATAGGGAATCAAATCTACCAAGATAAAAAAAGTAAAGAAGCATAATAAATGTAGAATGGCATAACATAATACGGGGAACTTAATGACAAAACATTTGACATAAACACACCAAGGGAAATAGGAATCCTAGAAGGAAGAAAAAGACGAGAGTAAGATAGTGTTGGATAAGAAAGGGCATCAATAATTGTGTTTTCATATACTAATAATCAAGTCTCAAATGATAATATATGCAGGGGTATAATGGAGGTAAAACACAAAAAATAAGAGAAAGCTGTGTTATTATCAAGATTCTATCAAGCATGATCCATACCTAGAGAAATAATAATACCAGACTTGGTTCATGCAATTGCAAATTCACATGATATGGGAATTGCAATAATGTACAATAATTCCCATCACAACATAAACCGTAATGGAATTATTCAAAACCCCAAAATGAAAAGAACTTTGGAACCATGAGATGTTTGAGAGTGAGCCAAAACATACCTAGTTTGTGATAGAGGTAAGCTAAAAGTACGAGAACCACAATAAGGGACGATAATTCCCATAAAAACATAAACCATAAGAGAAGTATTCAAAATCCAACAAGGAATAGAACTTTGGAATCATAATAATGAATGATACATGAACCACAATCAGGGACAATAATTCCCATCACAACATAAACTGTAAGGGATGTATTCAAAATCCCACAAGGAATATAACTTTGGAATCGTAAGATGTTTGAGAGTGAGCCAAAACATACTTTGTTTGTCTTGGAGGCAAGTTAGAAGTATGTACATGGACAAAAGAAAATAGGCCATTTTACACCATGGAGGAGCTCAAGTTTAGACATTAGAAGTTTCATGTCCAACTACTTATTCAATTTGTTGGGCATAACTATGGCAACATTTGGCCAAAGGAATGGTTGTAAATGTTGTTAGAATCACTCAAGGTGGAAATTGAATCAATGGTTACAAATCATCGAGGATGAACTTCAATACTAGCCAGTAAAGGTTAAAGATGATACACACTTTTATTTTTACTAAGTTATAATTATATTTTGTGGTTAATAGAAATACTAATCAAGTCCAAAATTTTAGGTAGGATAATAAAAATTCCCATCTACCAATATTGTACCACTAGACAAGGATGTGGAAACGTTACCTCCATCAATTCTACAAATATGTGGAAGATAATGTTCTAACATGATGTCAAGTATTGGAAAGGAATGAAGATGAGAAAAACCTAGGTTCAAAACAAGGGGGAGAATGAGGGTAGAAGCCAAAAAGTAATATATGAAGAGTATTCATATATTAGAGTTTGAGGATCACATGAACACCCAACAATTCCACTAAAACATGTTATAAGTTGAGTCACCTTGAGATAACTATGTCCACATGTCATGATTTCAAATAGATACTAATTAAAAAAATCACGAGGGCACACCATGGAAACCCCCACAAGTAAGAGTGGGTGGAAAATTCAACAAAGAATCAATAGAGAAGATGGTTGAAGAAGCTTATCAACCCAACTATGATTTCATCCTAAATAACTGGAATAATATGACCTTGAAAACATATTGAAAAGGAATTATGTAAAGAAGAATTTAGGTTGGAGAAGATGGCCATATGTAGAATACGACTTTAGGAGAGTACCCAAATTAGTAATGTAACACACCCGACCCCCAAATCCCTCTTAGGCTAGTGGGATGTCAAATTTCCACTTCCATTAAGATTTAGGTCTTAGGTTTACACCCTTATTCTAACTTTGTCCCTCATGGTGTAGACAATGACTTCTTCTACATATTTTGTACCATGTGCAAATATGAAAAATCCATAGACTCATCATCCTTCCTTTCCCAACAATTCCTTGGTGAAATCCAAATACATGGACCGGGGATAAGTCTCCCCGATCAGACATCTCTGACTCACCCAGTCTGACTATATTGATGATTCATGGTGAGCTAGATTACCTCCCCATTGGGAATAAAGGTCACACCTCCCACATTCATTCTCGATCAAACTTCTCCGATAGCTCCATCCCTGACAAATCCAATGGTCTTTGGGTTAGAAAATCAACGGTCTTGGTTTACTCAACAACTCAAACTTTACGATGAATAATGACTCGCTCATTCTCCACTTAACACTTGACCGATGGAGTCTATAAGAAAATATATAGTTGTGATCTTATCGGGCTACCTTACCCATAAATCAACGACTTCTGCTCACTCAGACCTGCTCCATCGGAAGATGTCCGCTTGACGTGATCACACAACTTCTCGAGTGGTTCTTCATGATGCGATTCACTCCGATGGATCCAATGGTCCTCAGACCCTCACATCCAATGGTTAGAGATCAATCAAATATCACATCTACTCAAAATTTAATTGGAAATTTAACTTTATCAAGGTTCTTTCTTTAGGATGGATCATTCTATATCCAACGAATCAGAACCCGACATCTTCAACACCGAAGGATCTACAGTTATCCCCATCCTCGGTCTTTCAACATTGATATTTTCTCATCATAAACTCCTCATATGCCTCTTCTTAGACTTTTCCAACTCAGATTTCCTAATAGGCTTGTTGGCATAGTGCTCAAGGAATCTATGGTCTAGATCTCATTGGTCCATCCTATGATAGATCAATGAATCACATCATCTCAAAACTTCCCCATTGTAATTTCACTATGAATTCGCATTATGTTTTTTCCCAAAGTCTTCACCTTTCGATAGGCCTTCCCTAAGCCCAAAAATATACAATGAACGATCGGGATCTAGTCTCCTCACCCGATCAACGACTATCGTTTCCTCTAGCTTTAAACAAGGATTTTCAACAGGGTTAAGGAATTGTTATTTCTCAAATTAACAGTCCCACGGTCTTTCTAGACACATTCCTACAAGGGTTTTAACTCAACTCCTTTGGGATTTTAATATTCTCTCTAGCAAGAAATAATCCTGCTACCCAGACACCCAAATGAGGATTTTATATCTTGCAATATTTCCATTTCAAAGTGCAGGGAAAAGCACATGATTATCATCCTACAATGACCTTCCTTATACAATTATCACATTTAATTCATTAATCCTTTAAGGGGATATTGCAACACTCCATTCAAATCAAAACTTGACATTTATTCATTACACATAAACCACTAACATGAAAATAATACAATTTACAACCATTAATAAACATTCAATAGACATTTCAAATAAAAAACTTATCTGTTCAATGATGTTTCCAACCATCCAACTGACTGAGGGGAAATGTATTTCCACGCAGTTGTAGGCTATGCTGCACTTTGTCTTTCTACAACAAGCCACCCATGTGACATGCCATGATACCACTAGGGGATTCTCTCAATTGACCATAAGGTCAAGGAATGGATCAGGGAGGTTACTCTCCTTCACTCCACCGACAACAACAAATTTTTTCCTCTTCCCACTCAGCTTAGGGCCTCCATGAATTTATCAGGAACCTTCCTAGTTGGATTTCATGTGCGCAAGGGAGTCCCTTCTCTACTACACCGTCTCTCAATGACCTCCCCTTACCAGTGTTGGTTTCTTTCCAGTAAGTACCAAGTCACAACAATATTTTTCTCTAGTCTGGATATGGGTCTTCTATATTCTAGGGTGACCATTCAAGTCTTGGGAAAGCTTCATATTTTCCTCAGGAAAACTTCCTAGTTTCTCTCTGCTACTAAAATTTGTGTTTGTGAGATTTGTTTCTCATTATCATCACCATCTATTTGTGAGTCTACAAATCATCTATGTGTGTGATTATTCTCTATTTTCATCTATGTGAATTCATTTTCATATTCTGTTCATGTCTCTGTGTATGTCGCATATCTTTTAGTGTGTGTGTGTGTGTGTGTATTTTTTTCCCCTCTTCCTCCTTATTTTTTTTCCTCCATTGGAACATTCTCACTATTCCTAGGGATGTCCACTGGATTCCGTTAGAAGTAAGCTCATAGGGTCAAGCTCCTAAATCAAAGGGGAAAATCCATGCACACTTCTAGTTGACACTGTAGTCGACCCTCCACTCTTTCAAGTACCAATTTTGAAGGAATTTATAACTACTCCAACCACCTGATATTTGTTCCATTAAAAAGTTCCTTGTGGTGAAGGTAAACATGGACGTACTTTGGACAGATTATGCATTCAAGTAATGCAAGTGTAGGATGAATTGTTGGGAAATCTTTATATTTTCTTCATTAAAACATCCCAGTTCCACCTCACTAGTACCACTCATGGTACCATGGCCAATACTGCAAGGATTACCTCTCAGTCAGTTGTATGGTATTTTTATTAATCATAAACATAATTACAAGCTTCATTAATCACAATACACGAAGGATTAAACATGATTACAATCTTGGGTGGAAACGAGGTGTCACATTCCCCTCCCCCTTAAGCAAACATTGTCCTCAATTTTTTTTAACACCACACACACACACAAAAAGAAAAAATGGGTATCCCACCCTCATGGCATATTTTAGTCCCCATGTGGCCTCATCTTCTCCAAAGTGTTTCCATTGCACCTTGACCTGCATGATGGGTCGGTTATGGAGAAATACCTCTTTCCTGTCCAGGATGCATTGAGGCTCAGGATGGAATTCTTCTTTCGGTTCCACTTGTATCATAATACAATTGATACCATGATTAGAAACATGAATATACTTCTTTAATAAAGATACATGGAACACATTATGAGATCTAATATTAGGTGGTAGGGAAATTTTATATGCCACTGGTCCCACTTTTTCCAGGACTTCAAATAGTACACAATAGTGGGGCACTAACTTGGAACAAGTTCCCATCCTTAAGGATCTTGTTTTGGGTTTCACCTTGATATAATCTCCCACCATAAACTCCTTATGGGTTCTCTTGCTATATGCATAGATTTTCTATCTATCCTAGGATGATTTTAAATTATTCTTTATTATGATCACTTCATGTTCCATTTCTCTTAACAAGTTAGGTCCAAATGTGATCCTATCCACTGGACTATCCCAACTAATTGGAACTCTACATTTTCTACCATATAGAGGCTCGAAAGGGCTCATATTCAATGATTCTTGATAATCATTGTTGTAGGAAAACTCTAACATGGGTAGATATTCCTCCCACTGTTTGGTGTAACACCCATGTTTCCCCTAGGTCGTAAATATAACTATATTGGCCAATAGACTATGACAAACTTTATATGTGTGAATGTTTGATTTAATGAACCTTTGTATAAAAGGTCAATGAATGTAATTTTTGTAATTAATAGAAAAATGGATAAGTGTTGCATGACTTACGAAAGAGTGGTTTTCCAAGAGAGACCACAGATGCTATGAAAGATATGGTGAGGGGGACCAAGAATGGTTGAGATAACCCCCACCAAACCAGTACTTTTATGGATTTGATTGCTCAGGATCATAACAATCCTATGACCCAAGAATGAATTACAGTCAGGCTGGTAGGTGGGAAGACCTCCTAAAGAGTTAATGAGGGGATGGGGCAGAGCGCCCATCTGTAAGGATTTCAGACCTAAACACAGACTGAGAATTTGGGCCACACACAGTCTTGCCAAGGAAGGAAATAAAGGAAGGCATGGTGAGTAGAGGAAACACAACAAAGAGAAGCAGAGGGGAGAGACTAGGATCATGTTCGAGAAGAAATGAGAACGAGTTTGTTATGATCACAGGAAGTGGATAACAAGGTTATGATACATGCTAATAAATGAGGCTAGTGAGTGACTGAGGAAGTAATTAGGCATACCTCCTTGCTTAGTATAGAGAAAAACCTATGCAAGGATCCTATGGGATGAGGAGAGTAACCTCCATATCTAACTGTCGATGAGCTGGAAGAAAGGACTCTCTCTCAGAGCATCATGCTCTAGCTCGAGGGTGGACAATGGTAAATTCGTTAGGAGTGACTGAGCCTATGGTTGGGTGGAAACATGCACCCCTTTCAGCAGTCATATCACATCTTCTGGTTTTGATAAGTGTTTTCATCCTCTGTACGTTGAAATTGAATAATGTATGAATGCATGAATTTATATATCTATAATTTTTTATGTATTGAATGGTTAAGTTATGTGTATGCACTAATTTTATTGTGAACTTATGCTTCTGATTGATTGACTATATTCCCCATCTTAGTCCTCGAGGTGTCATGGGACGTAAAATGGTAGGATGAATGAGATAGAAAGTATTGAGTCAATCTGGCCCTGTCCATATGAAGAGGATATCTTGTTCAGACTCCTTATTATGCGATCGAGATACCATGCCCAAGTCCTTACCAATTTCATGGTGAAGCTTAGGAAGGACAATGATATTTAAGTCTCGAAAGGGAGGATCCTTTCATTTGGAAGACGAGTAGACGAGATTCATCTAGGAGGACCCATGTGACCAACACCTAGGAACCTTAGGATAAGCCTAAGGGAGTTAAATCCTTCTGGATTTAGAGCTAGGGAAGTCCGAGACTTCATATTATTAGCGACCCTACTAGTCACAAACCAACTAAAGACGACCGAGAGTTACAACCACCTGCAAAGTTGATCAACAACAGATGGTTACCCTAATGGTTAGATGAAACTCTCTTATTGACTAAACCAGGATCCAGCTCCCTATCGAGAAATAGTGCGAGCCACTGATCGAGAATGTTCATAGGTTCCCTCAGCCATTGGATCTACCCNCACATAAACCACTAACATGAAAATAATACAATTTACAACCATTAATAAACATTCAATAGACATTTCAAATAAAAAACTTATCTGTTCAATGATGTTTCCAACCATCCAACTGACTATGGGGAAATGTATTTCCACCCAGTCGTAGGCTATGCTGCACTTTGTATTTCTACAACAAGCCACCCATGTGACATGCCATGATACCACTAGGGGATTCTCTCAATTGACCATAAGGTCAAGGAATGGATCAGGGAGGTTACTCTCCTTCACTCCACTGACAACAACAAATTTTTTCCTCTTCCCACTCAGCTTAGGGCCTCCATGAATTTATCAGGAACCTTCCTAGTTGGATTTCATGTGCGCAAGGGAGTCCCTTCTCTACTACACCGTCCCTCAATGACCTCCCCTTACCAGTGTTGGTTTCTTTCCAGTAAGTACCAAGTCACAACAATATTTTTCTCTAGTATGGATATGGGTCTTCTATATTCTAGGGTGACCATTCAAGTCTTGGGAAAGCTTCATATTTTCCTTAGGAAAACTTCCTAGTTTCTCTCTGCTACTAAAATTTGTGTTTGTGAGATTTGTTTCTCATTATCATCACCATCTATTTGTGAGTCTACAACTCATCTATGTGTGTGATTATTCTCTATTTTCATCTATGCGAATTCATTTTCATATTCTGTTCATGTCTCTGTGTATGTCGCATCTCTTTTAGTGTGTGTGTGTGTGTGTATTTTTTTCCCTCTTCCTCCTTATTTGTTTTCCTCCATTGGAACATTCTCACTATTCCTAGGGATGTCCACTGGATTCCATTAGAAGTAANGCCTATGGTTGGGTGGAAACATGCACCCCTTTCAACAGTCATATCACGTCTTCTGGTTTTGATAAGTGTTTTCATCCTCTGTACATTGAAATTGAATAATGTATGAATGCATGAATTTATATATCTATAATTTTTTATGTATTGAATGGTTAAGTTATGTGTATGCACTAATTTTATTGTGAACTTATGCTTTTGATTGATTGACTATATTCCCCATCTTAGTCCTCGAGGTGTCACGGGACGTAAAATGGTAGGATGACTGAGATAGAAAGTATTGAGTCAATCTGGCCCTGTCCATATGAAGAGGATATCTTGTTCAGACTCCTTATTATGCGACTGAGATACCATGCCCAAGTCCTTACCAATTTCATGGTGAAGCTTAGGAAGGAAAATGATATTTAAGTCTTGAAAGGGAGGATCCTTTCATTTGGAAGACGAGTAGACGAGATTCATTTAGGAGGACCCATGTGACCAACACCTAGGAACCTTAGGATAAGCATAAGGGAGTTAAATCCTTCTAGATTTAGAGCTAGGGAAGTCCGAGACTTCATATTATTGGCGACCCTACTAGTCACAAACCAACTGAAGACGACCGAGAGTTACAACCACCTGCAAAGTTGATCAACAACAGATGGTTACCCTAATGGTTAGATGAAACTCTCTTATTGACTAAACCAGGATCCAACTCCCTATCGAGAAATAGTGCGAGCCACTGATCGAGAATGTTCATAGGTTCCCTCAGCCATTGGATCTACCCCGAGATGACTTCAGCGAAGTTCCACTTCAGGAGAATGGAGATGCTATAACATTAAACTCCTCGAATGCCGAAGTTATGAAGTGAAGAAAGTTGTAGATTTGGGGATTCTGTTAGGAGTCTCACCTAGCATCCGATCATTCGGGAGGAGGGACCCTTGAGCGGAAGTTACAAGCCGTAGATCTATGGATCTATGTGGACGGATCTTGATTGTGAGATCTGAGATATGTTAGAAGGCTGTCAGTCTGGCGTGACGTGGAAAGCTGACGTCACCAGGGTGATGTGGACCATCGATCAATGTGCCATGTGTCACTTGGATTTGTGCATATCACATACCCTATAGACCCATTGGAATGTGACACATGTCACCCCTGGCCCCTTCCACGTGTTAGCTCCTGGTACGAGCTGCTTAGCTAAATTGGTTGGTGAGGTGATCGAAACTCCGGGAGTCTGAGACTTTGGACTGAGGTGTAGTATTGTAGAGAGACCAAAAGGCCTGAAGGACGGAACCACATGGCAAGACTATGAGACTTCAGGACTCCAAAAGGTCTCGTGTGTAGATAGTAAAGAGGTGTTCAGCGATGAATTCCTTACAGTCGATATATTATAAAGGGATTGAGTCCATCATTGGCTGAGGTGATGAATGGATGTTCCCTGCAAGAGGAGAGAACATGGTAATGGATTCCCATGGATCTCAACTGATGAACACCCGAAGATCCTTCACCATAGCATGTATTCCAATATCGAACTCAGATATGAGAAATGATGACCATGATTGGAGAGCTCTTGGTGAGAAGAAATACAATAGAAACAGAAAAGGAGGATCTAATTTAAGAGGAAAACAAAGTCTTGATGCCCCACCCCTAGGAAAGGAATTAAGGGGTTGGGTGTGTTAAAAATTGGCATCAAATATAGGTTTCAACACTTGGCCTTCTTGGGCTCATGGACGAGTCATGTAAAAACCATATTTAAAGAAATTTTAAGGGAATGGATCCCATAATAGAAGTGGGGAATGGATCCCACAATAGAGACGAAGAATTTGACAAAAGGAGGGCGGTGGAAACTATTCCGGATCTGGATGAAACTGTAAGAAGCCTCATGGATGAATTATATATTTTCAAGGCCGACAACGAGAGATTGATAAAGGATAAAGAAAAAAAAATGGAAATTAATGCAGTCTTGTTGCAGAGCTTATCCGATATACAGAGGCAACTGCAACATGGACCCGCAACTAGTCATGTGGACCAACGACATATGAAGAGAAGTCAAAGTCCACCTGAGATATGGAAACATGGTCCCATAAGTGGCCACACTAGAAGGATTACCTTGAGGAAGGTCAAACCTGGAGGCAAGGGACACTCATCGGGGGAGTCCTCTGGGGAGGAAATTAGCAACTCCGAGGGATTTTCTAGTAGCAAGAATAGCTCACATTCTCAAAGGAAAGGAAAGAAGCAAAATAATTCCAAAAGTTGTGATCCTGAAGAATTCAAGAAATCCAAACCACCCTCTTTCAATGAAGATATTAAGAAAGATGAAGAGGCCGAAGCTTGGCTGCTTGGTTTAAAGAAGTACTTCAAATCCCATGACTACTCTGAAAACTTGAAGGCCCGAATAGCCATCTTCCACCTAAATGGGAAGGCTTCCATTTGGTGGGAATACCTTAGGAATGTGAAAGGAATCTATGAGAGGGACTTATCATGGAAACAATTTGATAAATACTTCAAGAAGAAGTATCTGTCAGAGAAATACTTTGATGGGAAGACTAAGGAGTTTTATGAACTCAGGCTAGGACAACTCACCATAGAGGAATATATCAATAAATTCCTTGAACTGATTAGGTATGTACCCTACATAAAGGATGAAAAGGTAAAAGTGCAATGATTTATTAGTGGGTTACCTCAGTCCTACCGGAACAAGATTGAGTTTGATGAGCCAAAGACCTTATAAGATACTATTCGGAAGGAAAGGTATTTTTATGAACAGGTCGGGAATCAGACGGAACCTCACGAGGAATGGAAGAAGAATCATTCAATATTCAATAAGAAGGGGTTTAAATACTCAATAATTAAGAACTACGGGAAGGGTTCTAGGATGAGCCTTCCTACTAGAAGTGTGTACTAGAATAATTTCCCCTCCCAGAGTGGAAATAAACCTTTTGGAGCAACCCCAAGAAATACTGATAACTCAAAGAGAGAACCCTTGAAATGTGGAGAAGAAGATTTGCTGAGGGATTTCCCACACAGATAGAAGAATAGTAGGAGAGCTTACAACATCCAAGAATCTACCACAATCAATGATGTGGCTAGGAGCATGCCACAGATTTATGCAGCCTTGGATAATAAACAATCCGACCACCAAGCTTCAGTGGTGGAGATGGAAGGCATGATTGCCAACCATCTAGTCTCTATTTTAATTGACCTTGGTTCTAATTTGAGTTATGTGGCCCCTAAGACTATTGATAAGTGTAAAATGCAACCAGTTAGACATGTTAAGCCATGGTTGGTACAACTAGCCACTGGAACCAAAAGAAAAGTAGAAGAGGTCATACCTGCTTGCCAATTCATTATGGATGGATTTCGCACCCAAGCGACCCTTAACATACTTCCCCTAGGATATTATGACCTGTTGATTGGTATGGATTGGTTAGCCACTTATAAAACCAAGTTGGATTGTTACCATAAAACTTTGGAATGTGAAAATGAAGAAGGGAGAAAAATAACCCTCTAAGGGATTCAAAAGCCTGTCTCAATGAGATGAATATAAACCCTTCAAATGAAAAAGTATTGTAGAAAGGGATGTACTCTATATGTAATACAAGTGTTGGAATCTATTGAGGATGAAAAACCAAACCTAGAGGACCACCCAATATTAAGAGAGTATAAAGACGTGTTTCTAGAAGAGGTACCAGGTCTACCTCCAAGAAGAGACATTGAATTCTCCATAGATATTGCACCAAGAGCAGTGCCAGTGTCTAGAACGACCTATAGGATGAGTACACTAGAGCTAGTTGAGCTCAAGTTACAACTAAAGGAGATGATGGACAAAGGATACATCCGACCCAATGTGTCTCCATGGGGAGCACCCGCCTATTTGTGAAAAATAAAGATGGCACACTCTGATTGTGCATAGACTATAGACAAATCAATAAGACAACCATAAAGAACAAGTATCCCTTGCTAAGAATCGATGACTTGTTCGACCAATTAAGGGATGCTTCCATTTTCTCAAATATTGACTTAAGGTTTGGATACCATCAATTCTGAATCAAGGATGAAGACATCCACAAAACAACCTTCAGGACAAGATATGGTCACTATGAATTTGTGGTGGTACCATTTGGATTAACCAATGCCCCCGCCACTTTTATGTACTTGATGAATAATGTACTCCATAAATTCCTAGACATATTTGTATTGGTTTTCATTGATTGTATCCTAATTTACTCTAAGAACATAGAGGAGCATGAATAACATCTTAAATTAGTGCTTCAAGTACTAAGAGAGCATCAACTCTATGCTAAGTTTAGCAAGTGTGACTTTTTCCAGAAGCAAGTCCATTACTTAGGCCATGTTATTTCTGAAGAAGGAGTGGTAGTAGACCCTAACAAGATTAGATCTATCATGGAATGGCCTACCCCAAAGGATGTATATGATATCAGATACTTTATGGGCTTAGTAGGATACTATAGAAGGTTCATAAAAGGATTCTCTAAGATTGGTTGTCCAATCACTGCCCTTAAGAAAAAGGGAGTTAAATTCACTTGGACTTCAGAATTTGAAGAAATATTTCAAGAACTGAAATACCTTCTAACCCATGCACCCGTGATGAAGATTGCATACCCTGATAATTACTTCCTCATGTGTACATATGCCTATAAGGAAGGACTCAGAGGAGTCCTTATGCAAGAAGGACATGTAATTTCCTACAAATCCATAAAACTGAATGAGCATTAAATCAATTATGTGACCCATGATCTAGAGTTGGATGCCATAGTGCATGCTTTAAAAATGTGGAGGCATTGCCTACTAGGTAGGATATTTGTACTTATGACAAACCATTGTGGGTTGAGGCACCTGTTTGATCAACCAAAACTCAATGCTAGACAATCTAGGTGGATGACTCTCCTCATTGAGTTTGATTTCAAAGTCAAACACATCAAAGGAAAGGAAAATAGGGTGGCCAATGCCCTTAGTAGGAGTGTCAAAATGATTCACCTGGCAGCGGTAAGCACCTGTGAAACAAACGTTAGGGAGAGAGTCAGGAATGAACAACAAACATATGCATTTTTCAATACCGTGACATCATACCTAAAGAAAGATCCCACAGGGATAAAGTATGAAGGATATCAGATGCTTGATGAAGGCCCGCTGACCTACAGAAACAAATTGTATATTACAAGTTGTGATGACTTGAAGAGGTTCATAATGGATGAACTACACAAGATACCATATAATGGTCATCCAGGTTATCATAAAATGATCACGACCACTAGGAAATAATTCTATTGGCCTAGATTGAAAAATAACATAATTGACTATCTAGCTAAGTGTCTAGAATTCCAACAAGTTAAGGAAGAACACTGGCACCTAGCTGGGTTGTTACATCCTCTACCAATTCTAGAATTCTAAATGAGAAACCATCTCCATGGATTTCATCACCAGTTTACCAAAATCAACCAAGCAGAATGATGCCATCATGGTAGTGGTGGACAAATTGATCAAGTTTGCTCACTTCATTCCTGTCAAGTCAACTTGCAAGGAAATAAATATTGCCAACATATTCATGAAGGAGATACTTAGATTGCACGACATGCCTAGGGAGATTATATCTGATAGAGACACAAAATTTACTTCAGGCTTTTTGGTTTTGAGACTAAATTGTTGTTCAACACAACCTATCACCCTCAATCTGATGGAAATACATAGAGAGTGAACCAAATATTAAAACACATGTTAAGGATGCATGTAATGCATCAGCCTAAGAAGTGGGAAGACTACCTACCATTGGTAGAGTTTGCCTACAACAACAGTTATCAAGAGTCATTGAAGATGATCCCTTTTAAATCCCTCTATGGTAGACAATTCAAGATTCCAATCAACTAGAGTAATCCAATGGATAGAATTACAATCAGACCCAACATGATGAAATAAATGGAACAAAAGTGATTCAGATAAAGCAAAATATGAAAACTGCTCAGGATAGATAGAAGAGTTACGTCAACAGAAAGAGAACTCCAAGAGAGTTCAAGATAGGAGACCATGTCTATCTCAGAGTTAGGCCTAGGAAGAGTTCCCTAAGAATGGGAGCTTGTTCCAAGATGACACCTCGATATTGTGGACCCTTTGAAATATTAGGTAGAGTGGGACCTATAGCCTATAGGATAGCACTCCCTCCCACAGTGAAGGCACATAATGTTTTCCATGTTTCATTATTGAAGAAATATGTACATGATTCTAATCATATAATTGACTATTCTGTGATTCATGTGGAGCTGGAGGGAGAGTTATTTCCAACACCTCAATGCATACTAGATAGGAAGGAAACCTCACTTAGGAACCGAACCATTGCACAGGTCAAGGTTTAGTGGAAACACTTTGGCCCATATGAGGCTACATTGGAAATGGAGGATCCCATGAAATGCATATCCATTTTTGTTTACTTTTGTATATACAAAGCACATTGATATATAAGGGGGAGGGCATTTTAACACCCCTGTTTCCCCCAGTTTGTAAATATAACTATATTGGCCAAGAGAATATGGAAAAATCCATATGTGTGAATGTTGATTTGATAATCCTTTGTATAAAAGGTCAATGAATGTAATTTTTGTAATTAATAGAAAAAAAAAGGATAAGTGTTGCATGCTTTCTAAAAAGGGGGTTTTCCAAGAAAGACCATGGATGCTATGAAATAAATGGCGAGGGGGACCAGGAATGGTTGAGATAAACCCCATCAAACCAGTGCTTTGTTGGATTTAATTGCTTAGGATCAGAACAATCNACTGATCGAGAATGTTCATAGGTTCCCTCAGCCATTGGATCTACCCCGAGATGACTTCAGCGAAGTTCCACTTCAGGAGAATGGAGATGCTATAACATTAAACTCCTCGAATGCCAAAGTTATGAAGTGAAGAAAGTCGTAGATTTGGGGATTCTGTTAGGAGTCTCACCTAGCATCCGATCATTCAGGAGGAGGGACCCTTGAGCGGAAGTTACAAGCCGTAGATCTATGGATCTATGTGGACGGATCTTGATTGTGAGATCTGAGATATGTTAGAAGGTTGTCAGTCTGGCGTGACGTGGAAAGCTGACGTCACCAGGGTGATGTGGACCATCGATCGATGTGCCATGTGTCACTTGGATTTGTGCATATCACATACCCTATAGACCCATTGGAATGTGACACATGTCACCCCTGGCCCCTTCCACGTGTTAGCTCCTGGTACGAGATGCCTAGCCAAATTGGTTGGTGAGGTGATCGGAACTCCGGGAGTCTGAGACTTTGGATTGAGGTGTAGTATTGTAGAGAGACCAAAAGGCCTGAAGGACGGAACCACATGGCAAGACTATGAGACTTCAGGACTCCAAAAGGTCTCGTGTGTAGATAGTAAAGAGGTGTTCAGTGATGAATTCCTTACAGTCGATATATTATAAAGGGATTGAGTCCATCATTGGCTGAGGTGATGAATGGATGTTCCCTGCAAGAGGAGAGAACCTGGTAATGGATTCCCATGGATCTCAACTGATGAACACCCGAAGATCCTTCACCATAGCATGTATTCCAATATCAAACTCATATATGAGAAATAATGACCATGATTGGAGAGCTCTTGGTGAGAAGAAATACAATAGAGACAGAAAAGGAGGATCTAATTTAAGAGGAAAACAAAGTCTTGATGCCCCACCCCTAGGAAAGGAATTAAGGGGTCGGGTGTGTTAAAAATTGGCATCAAATATAGGTTTCAACACTTGGTCTTCTTGGGCTCATGGACGAGTCATGTAAAAACCATATTTAAAGAAATTTTAAGGGAATGGATCCCATAATAGAAGTGGGGAATGGATCCCACAATAGAGACGAAGAATTTGACAAAAGGAGGGCGGTGGAAACTATTCCGGATCTGGATGAAACTGTAAGAAGCCTCATGGATGAATTATATATTTTCAAGGCCGACAACGAGAGATTGATAAAGGATAAAGAAAAAAAAATGGAAATTAATGCAGTCTTGTTGCAGAGCTTATCCGATATACAGAGGCAACTGCAACATGGACCCGCAACTAGTCATGTGGACCAACGACATATGAAGAGAAGTCAAAGTCCACCTGAGATATGGAAACATGGTCCCATAAGTGGCCACACTAGAAGGATTACCTTGAGGAAGGTCAAACCTGGAGGCAAGGGACACTCATCGGGGGAGTCCTCTGGGGAGGAAATTAGCAACTCCGAGGGATTTTCTAGTAGCAAGAATAGCTCACATTCTCAAAGGAAAGGAAAGAAGCAAAATAATTCCAAAAGTTGTGATCCTGAAGAATTCAAGAAATCCAAACCACCCTCTTTCAATGAAGATATTAAGAAAGATGAAGAGGCCGAAGCTTGGCTGCTTGGTTTAAAGAAGTACTTCAAATCCCATGACTACTCTGAAAACTTGAAGGCCCGAATAGCCATCTTCCACCTAAATGGGAAGGCTTCCATTTGGTGGGAATACCTTAGGAATGTGAAAGGAATCTATGAGAGGGACTTATCATGGAAACAATTTGATAAATACTTCAAGAAGAAGTATCTGTCAGAGAAATACTTTGATGGGAAGACTAAGGAGTTTTATGAACTCAGGCTAGGACAACTCACCATAGAGGAATATATCAATAAATTCCTTGAACTGATTAGGTATGTACCCTACATAAAGGATGAAAAGGTAAAAGTGCAATGATTTATTAGTGGGTTACCTCAGTCCTACCGGAACAAGATTGAGTTTGATGAGCCAAAGACCTTATAAGATACTATTCGGAAGGAAAGGTATTTTTATGAACAGGTCGGGAATCAGACGGAACCTCACGAGGAATGGAAGAAGAATCATTCAATATTCAATAAGAAGGGGTTTAAATACTCAATAATTAAGAACTACGGGAAGGGTTCTAGGATGAGCCTTCCTACTAGAAGTGTGTACTAGAATAATTTCCCCTCCCAGAGTGGAAATAAACCTTTTGGAGCAACCCCAAGAAATACTGATAACTCAAAGAGAGAACCCTTGAAATGTGGAGAAGAAGATTTGCTGAGGGATTTCCCACACAGATAGAAGAATAGTAGGAGAGCTTACAACATCCAAGAATCTACCACAATCAATGATGTGGCTAGGAGCATGCCACAGATTTATGCAGCCTTGGATAATAAACAATCCGACCACCAAGCTTCAGTGGTGGAGATGGAAGGCATGATTGCCAACCATCTAGTCTCTATTTTAATTGACCTTGGTTCTAATTTGAGTTATGTGGCCCCTAAGACTATTGATAAGTGTAAAATGCAACCAGTTAGACATGTTAAGCCATGGTTGGTACAACTAGCCACTGGAACCAAAAGAAAAGTAGAAGAGGTCATACCTGCTTGCCAATTCATTATGGATGGATTTCGCACCCAAGCGACCCTTAACATACTTCCCCTAGGATATTATGACCTGTTGATTGGTATGGATTGGTTAGCCACTTATAAAACCAAGTTGGATTGTTACCATAAAACTTTGGAATGTGAAAATGAAGAAGGGAGAAAAATAACCCTCTAAGGGATTCAAAAGCCTGTCTCAATGAGATGAATATAAACCCTTCAAATGAAAAAGTATTGTAGAAAGGGATGTACTCTATATGTAATACAAGTGTTGGAATCTATTGAGGATGAAAAACCAAACCTAGAGGACCACCCAATATTAAGAGAGTATAAAGACGTGTTTCTAGAAGAGGTACCAGGTCTACCTCCAAGAAGAGACATTGAATTCTCCATAGATATTGCACCAAGAGCAGTGCCAGTGTCTAGAACGACCTATAGGATGAGTACACTAGAGCTAGTTGAGCTCAAGTTACAACTAAAGGAGATGATGGACAAAGGATACATCCGACCCAATGTGTCTCCATGGGGAGCACCCGCCTATTTGTGAAAAATAAAGATGGCACACTCTGATTGTGCATAGACTATAGACAAATCAATAAGACAACCATAAAGAACAAGTATCCCTTGCTAAGAATCGATGACTTGTTCGACCAATTAAGGGATGCTTCCATTTTCTCAAATATTGACTTAAGGTTTGGATACCATCAATTCTGAATCAAGGATGAAGACATCCACAAAACAACCTTCAGGACAAGATATGGTCACTATGAATTTGTGGTGGTACCATTTGGATTAACCAATGCCCCCGCCACTTTTATGTACTTGATGAATAATGTACTCCATAAATTCCTAGACATATTTGTATTGGTTTTCATTGATTGTATCCTAATTTACTCTAAGAACATAGAGGAGCATGAATAACATCTTAAATTAGTGCTTCAAGTACTAAGAGAGCATCAACTCTATGCTAAGTTTAGCAAGTGTGACTTTTTCCAGAAGCAAGTCCATTACTTAGGCCATGTTATTTCTGAAGAAGGAGTGGTAGTAGACCCTAACAAGATTAGATCTATCATGGAATGGCCTACCCCAAAGGATGTATATGATATCAGATACTTTATGGGCTTAGTAGGATACTATAGAAGGTTCATAAAAGGATTCTCTAAGATTGGTTGTCCAATCACTGCCCTTAAGAAAAAGGGAGTTAAATTCACTTGGACTTCAGAATTTGAAGAAATATTTCAAGAACTGAAATACCTTCTAACCCATGCACCCGTGATGAAGATTGCATACCCTGATAATTACTTCCTCATGTGTACATATGCCTATAAGGAAGGACTCAGAGGAGTCCTTATGCAAGAAGGACATGTAATTTCCTACAAATCCATAAAACTGAATGAGCATTAAATCAATTATGTGACCCATGATCTAGAGTTGGATGCCATAGTGCATGCTTTAAAAATGTGGAGGCATTGCCTACTAGGTAGGATATTTGTACTTATGACAAACCATTGTGGGTTGAGGCACCTGTTTGATCAACCAAAACTCAATGCTAGACAATCTAGGTGGATGACTCTCCTCATTGAGTTTGATTTCAAAGTCAAACACATCAAAGGAAAGGAAAATAGGGTGGCCAATGCCCTTAGTAGGAGTGTCAAAATGATTCACCTGGCAGCGGTAAGCACCTGTGAAACAAACGTTAGGGAGAGAGTCAGGAATGAACAACAAACATATGCATTTTTCAATACCGTGACATCATACCTAAAGAAAGATCCCACAGGGATAAAGTATGAAGGATATCAGATGCTTGATGAAGGCCCGCTGACCTACAGAAACAAATTGTATATTACAAGTTGTGATGACTTGAAGAGGTTCATAATGGATGAACTACACAAGATACCATATAATGGTCATCCAGGTTATCATAAAATGATCACGACCACTAGGAAATAATTCTATTGGCCTAGATTGAAAAATAACATAATTGACTATCTAGCTAAGTGTCTAGAATTCCAACAAGTTAAGGAAGAACACTGGCACCTAGCTGGGTTGTTACATCCTCTACCAATTCTAGAATTCTAAATGAGAAACCATCTCCATGGATTTCATCACCAGTTTACCAAAATCAACCAAGCAGAATGATGCCATCATGGTAGTGGTGGACAAATTGATCAAGTTTGCTCACTTCATTCCTGTCAAGTCAACTTGCAAGGAAATAAATATTGCCAACATATTCATGAAGGAGATACTTAGATTGCACGACATGCCTAGGGAGATTATATCTGATAGAGACACAAAATTTACTTCAGGCTTTTTGGTTTTGAGACTAAATTGTTGTTCAACACAACCTATCACCCTCAATCTGATGGAAATACATAGAGAGTGAACCAAATATTAAAACACATGTTAAGGATGCATGTAATGCATCAGCCTAAGAAGTGGGAAGACTACCTACCATTGGTAGAGTTTGCCTACAACAACAGTTATCAAGAGTCATTGAAGATGATCCCTTTTAAATCCCTCTATGGTAGACAATTCAAGATTCCAATCAACTAGAGTAATCCAATGGATAGAATTACAATCAGACCCAACATGATGAAATAAATGGAACAAAAGTGATTCAGATAAAGCAAAATATGAAAACTGCTCAGGATAGATAGAAGAGTTACGTCAACAGAAAGAGAACTCCAAGAGAGTTCAAGATAGGAGACCATGTCTATCTCAGAGTTAGGCCTAGGAAGAGTTCCCTAAGAATGGGAGCTTGTTCCAAGATGACACCTCGATATTGTGGACCCTTTGAAATATTAGGTAGAGTGGGACCTATAGCCTATAGGATAGCACTCCCTCCCACAGTGAAGGCACATAATGTTTTCCATGTTTCATTATTGAAGAAATATGTACATGATTCTAATCATATAATTGACTATTCTGTGATTCATGTGGAGCTGGAGGGAGAGTTATTTCCAACACCTCAATGCATACTAGATAGGAAGGAAACCTCACTTAGGAACCGAACCATTGCACAGGTCAAGGTTTAGTGGAAACACTTTGGCCCATATGAGGCTACATTGGAAATGGAGGATCCCATGAAATGCATATCCATTTTTGTTTACTTTTGTATATACAAAGCACATTGATATATAAGGGGGAGGGCATTTTAACACCCCTGTTTCCCCCAGTTTGTAAATATAACTATATTGGCCAAGAGAATATGGAAAAATCCATATGTGTGAATGTTGATTTGATAATCCTTTGTATAAAAGGTCAATGAATGTAATTTTTGTAATTAATAGAAAAAAAAAGGATAAGTGTTGCATGCTTTCTAAAAAGGGGGTTTTCCAAGAAAGACCATGGATGCTATGAAATAAATGGCGAGGGGGACCAGGAATGGTTGAGATAAACCCCATCAAACCAGTGCTTTGTTGGATTTAATTGCTTAGGATCAGAACAATCCTCTGACCCAGGAATTAATTACAGTTAGGATGGTAGGTGGGAAGACCTATTATTGGATAAATCTGTAGGTGTGGACACTAACCGATCTCCCTAGATCCACCTAGATCTAGAACAAAGCAATACAAAACATGACTCTTTCCCTAGATTTTGACCATTGAATTAAATAGAAGGTAAGAACAAATAACATACCTTATTATCACTTCCTATGGTCTTTGTTGCTGTCGCTTCGCTCCAGTGCTCTTGTGCAGTCAAGACCAAGACAACAAAAACCAACAAAAGTGAAGAAAGCACAATCTATTCAACAGTCAATCTATGTATATGATCAAGGAATTATACAATAAAGTGGAAATAGCTTTATGGGAAAGGGACATATTACTGTATCATATTAATGGAAAGTAAAGATTACAACCTGAGCCTTGATGTCGCAAACTTCCTTTCGATGGCCCTTGGCTTCGACACACACACTTGCTCACTTGCATGAAGAATATCAACCCCTTTGGATAAACTTGCTGGAGTCTCCAAGTTGCTGTAGCTTCAGTCCTTCACACAATTATTTCACTAATTCTCCAATGAATCTTGCTTAACCTTTTCCATGATAATTCCCTCAATATAGGAGAGAATGAATTAGTTACTTGGATAAGAATGATCCCAAAATATCAGGGAATCCGGTACTAGGATAACCATTCGAATGCCATCTCATCCTTCTAGAAGCATAAAGAATTTATCTTTTTCCTTACTTTAGAAAGAGTTCGTACCCTAGCAGTTCAACACAGTGCGAACTTATCACACCTTGGCTTAAGGCAGCCTGCGAGAATGGGTCATTCTCGCAGACAAATGTATTAGTAGCCTGCGAACCTTCTTCAAAAATGAGATTTCTGGAAAGAGAAGAAAGTAACTTTTCTCAGGAGAAAGTTCTTATGAAGAGCCTGAGTACACCATCATCAATACATCATCACGACGACCAAAATCATGGGTAACAAGACCTCCTCAAGAGTTAATGAGGGGATGGGGTAGAGTGCCCATATGTAAGGATTTTAGACCTAACCAAAGAATGGGAATTGGGTCCACACACAATATTGCTGAGGAAGGAAAGAAAGGAAGTCGTGGTGAGTAGAGGAAGCGTGATGAAGAGAAGTAGAGGGGAGAGACTAAGCTCGGGTTCAAGGAGAACTGAGAACGAGCATGTTCTGATCGTAGAAAGTGGATAACAAGGTTATGATACAAGATGATAAATGAGGCTAGTGAGTGACTGAGGAAGTACTCAAGCAAACCTCCTTGCTTGGTATAGAGAAAACCTGTTGCCAAGATCCCGCGGGAGGAGGAGAGTAACCTCCATCTCTAACAGTCGTTGAGCTGGAAGAAAGGACTCTCTCTCAGAACATCGTAGTCTAACTCGGGGGTGGCCAATGTTAAATCCGTTAGGAGTGTTTGAGCCTATGGTTGGGTGGAAACATGCACCCCTTTCAATAGTCATATCACATCTTTTGGTTCTGATAAGTGTTTTCATCCTTTGAATGTTTAAATGAAATAATGGATGAATGCATGTATTTATATATCTATAAATGGTTTTTGTATTGAATGGTCAAGTTATGTGTATGCACTTATTTTATTGTGAAATTATGCTTCTGATTGATCGTTTATATGCCCCAGCTTAGTCCTCGAGGTGTCATGGGATGTAAACTGGTAGGACGGTCGAGACAAAATGTGTTGAGTCAATCTGGCCCTGTCCATCTAAAGAGGATATCTTCTTTAGAGTCCTTGTTGTGCGATCGGGATATCATGCCCAAGTCCTTACCAATTTCATGATGAAGCTTAAGAAGGAAAGCGAGATTTAAGTCTCAAAAGGGAGGATCCTTTTGTTTGGAANGCACCCCTTTCAATAGTCATATCACATCTTTTGGTTCTGATAAGTGTTTTCATCCTTTGAATGTTTAAATGAAATAATGGATGAATGCATGTATTTATATATCTATAAATGGTTTCTGTATTGAATGGTCAAGTTATGTGTATGCACTTATTTTATTGTGAAATTATGCTTCGGATTGATCGTTTATATGCCCCAACTTAGTCCTCGAGGTGTCATGGGATGTAAACTGGTAGGACGGTCGAGACAAAATGTGTTGAGTCAATCTGGCCCTGTCCATCTAAAGAGGATATCTTCTTCAGAGTCCTTGTTGTGCGATCGGGATATCATGCCCAAGTCCTTACCAATTTCATGATGAAGCTTAAGAAGGAAAGCGAGATTTAAGTCTCAAAAGGGAGGATCCTTTTGTTTGGAAGATGAGTGGATGAGATTTGTTTGGGAGGACCCATGTGACCAACACCCAGGAACGTTAGTATAAGCCTGAGGGATATAAGTACTTCTGGCTTCAGAGCTCTGTAATTCTAGGACTTCAGATTATTGTCTACCCTACTAGTTACAAACCAGTCGAAGAAAAGCGAGAGTTACAGTCACCTGCAAAGTTGACCGACAATAGATGGTTACCCTAATGGTTAGATGAACCTATCTTACCAACTAAACCAGGATCCAAATCCCTATCGCGAAGTAGCTTGAGCCACCGATCGAGAATGTTTAGAGGTTCCCTCAACAGTTGGATCTACCCCGAGACAACTTTGTCGACGTTCCACTTTGGGAGAATGGAGATGCTATAACATCAAACTCCCCGAACGCTAAAGTTACGAAGTGAAGAAATCTGTAGATTTGGGGAGTTTGTTAGGAGTCTTGCCTACCATTCGATCATTCGAGAGGAGGGACCCTTGATCAAAAGTTACAAGCCATATATCTATGGATCTACATGGCTGGATCTAGACCATGAGATCTGAGAGATATTAGAAGGTTGTCAGTGTGGCATAATGTGGCAGGCCGACGTCACCAGGGTGACGTGGACCACCAGTCGATGTGACATGTGTCACTTGTATTTGTGTGTATCACATACCCTATAGACCCATTGGAACATGACACATGTCACCTCTGGCCCCTTCCACATGTCAACCTATGGTACGAGCTGCCTAGCCAAAGTGGTTGATGAGGTGATTGAAACTCTGGGAGTCCAAAAATTCAGAATTTAGAGGATTTGTGGTGTAGTATTGTAGAGAGACCAAAAGTCCCAAAGGTTGGAACCACGTGGAAATCCTATGGGAATTCGGGAGTTCGGGACTCCAGAAGGTCTCGTGCATGGATAGTAAAGAGGCATTCAGTTCCGAAGCACCGAATTCCTCTACATTCGATATATTAGAAAGGGATTGAGTCTGTCATTGGATGAGGTGATGAATGGATGTTCCCTGCATGAGGAGAGAACCTGGTAATGGATTCTCGTGGATGATATGTGGATCTCAACTGATGAACACCCGAAGATCCTTCACCAGAGCATGTATTCCAATCTTGAACTTAGATATGAGCAATGATGACCATTGTTGGAGAGCTCTTGGTGAGCAGAAATACAATAGAGACATAAAAGGAGGATCTGATGTAAGAGGAAAATTAAATCTTGATGCCCCACCCCTAGGAAAGGAATTAAGGAGTCGGGTATGTTACATTTGGGATGATGTGTGACATACATCATTAGCATGTCTTACAACACTGTATTTACCCTTTTGGCCTGACCATGTGTTTGAGGATGGTAAGATATGTTGAATCCCAGTTGCATTTCCAAGCCCACAAACAATATTTTGCAGAAATTTGATGTGAATTTCGCATCCCTATATGAGATAATGGTCTTGGGCATACCATGCAACTTGAAAATATCCTTCACGAAAACATCAACAACATCTATAGCCTTAAAAGTAGATTTAATTGGAATGAAGTGAGTTGCATTGCTTAGCTTATCCACCACTACGATGATTGCATCATGTTGCTTAATTGTCTTGGAAAGACTAGTGATGAAATCCATGGAGAGTGTTTCCCACTTCCATTTTGATATTTGCAATGGTTGCGATAGTCTGGTAGGGTGTTTATGTTCAAATTTGACCTGTTGAAATTCCAAACACTTTGCAATATAATATGGGATGACTTTCTTCATTCCTTGCCAATAATACAACTACCTCACTGTTGTTATCATCTTCTGATAACCAAGATGTCCCACATAAGGTCTCCTGTGAAATTCATCCATAACAAGGTGCTTTAGCTCTACTAAATCAAGTATATACAACAATAACTGATTTGTTGTAAGTTGGTATTCCTCATACTTCTTCATATTGAGCTCTTGCTGCAAACTTTCCTTTATCAAATTGAAAAGTTTGTCCTCTTGCAAGAGAGATTTTATTCTCTGCCTGATGTTAGAGTCACCTACACTTGGTGATGTTAGGTGTACTATCTGCACACTTCAGTTGAGTGGATCTACCACTCGATTGTTCATTTTCTATGTTTGATTGTAAAATCAAACTCACTAATTAGAATCATCCATATAGCATGTATAACATTCAATCGTGGTGAATTGAATAGATATTTTAGTCCACAATGGTTTGTCATCAAGACAAATCTTATCCCAAGTAGGTAATCCCTCCACATTTTTAATGAATGTACAATCACTGCAAGTTCTAAATAATGGGTGACATATCATTTCTCATGCTCATTCAACTTCCTTGTTTCATAAAAAAATACATGTAGTTCTTGTATAATAACTCCACCGAGTCCTTCCTTGCAAGAATCAATGCAAACCAAGAAATATTTCTCAAGGTCTGGAATATTTAAAATATGGGCATTGGTCAAGAGATGCTTCAGCTGTTGAAAGTTGGCTTCACACTCTACTGGTCATGAAAAATTATTCCCCTTCTTTGCAATGAGTTAATGGGATGATCGATCTTGGAAAATCCCTTAATAAACCTTCTATAATATATATCTAATCCCATAAATGATATTACCTCAACTACATTCCAAGGGGCTAGCCAATCCATGATTGCCTTGATCTTATCARGATATAATAACACTCCCTCTGTTGAGATTGTGTGGCCCAAATATTGGATCTCCTTATGGAAGAAGTCACACTTGCTATATTTGGAATACATCTGGTGATATATTAGCACCTGTAAAACTAAATTAATATGTTCTTTGTGCTCTTCCTTGGTCTTGTAATATACTGAAATATCATAAAAAAATACCAGAAAAAACTTTTCTAAGTACTTGTTGAGAACACTATTATTGAACATAATAAGGTGGTTGGTGCATTGGTAAGCCCAAATGGCAACACCACGAATTGATAGTGTATGCATCGTGTTCTAAAATATATCTTTTGGATATATTCATCCTTAATCTTGACTTGATGATATCTTGATCTCAAGTCAATCTTAGAGAAGACTGTATCTCCTTTGACCTGATAAAAAATATCTTCAATCATGAGAAAGGGGTACTTGTTCTTGAAGGTCATCTTGTTCAAATGTCAATAATCAATGTATAACTACAAATTTTCATCCTTTTTATTTACAAACAATGTGGCTTATCCCCACAGGGACACACTCGACCTGATATACCTTTTATACATCATCTCCTTCAGATGCACTTTTAACTCTACCAATTTTGACATACTCATTCTATAGGGTAATTTTGATGTTGGTATTTCTCCCGGAACAAGATCTATTGAGAAATCGAGATATCTCTTAGGAGGAAGTCTAGGTACCTCCTCTGGGAATAAATATCTAAACTCCTATAACTCTAGGTGATCCTCAATGTTCATCTCTTTNAGAGTCCTTGTTGTGCGATCGGGATATCATGCCCAAGTCCTTACCAATTTCATGATGAAGCTTAAGAAGGAAAGCGAGATTTAAGTCTCAAAAGGGAGGATCCTTTTGTTTGGAAGATGAGTGGATGAGATTTGTTTGGGAGGACCCATGTGACCAACACCCAGGAACGTTAGTATAAGCCTGAGGGATATAAGTACTTCTGGCTTCAGAGCTCTGTAATTCTAGGACTTCAGATTATTGTCTACCCTACTAGTTACAAACCAGTCGAAGAAAAGCGAGAGTTACAGTCACCTGCAAAGTTGACCGACAATAGATGGTTACCCTAATGGTTAGATGAACCTATCTTACCAACTAAACCAGGATCCAAATCCCTATCGCGAAGTAGCTTGAGCCACCGATCGAGAATGTTTAGAGGTTCCCTCAACAGTTGGATCTACCCCGAGACAACTTTGTCGACGTTCCACTTTGGGAGAATGGAGATGCTATAACATCAAACTCCCCGAACGCTAAAGTTACGAAGTGAAGAAATCTGTAGATTTGGGGAGTTTGTTAGGAGTCTTGCCTACCATTCGATCATTCGAGAGGAGGGACCCTTGATCAAAAGTTACAAGCCATATATCTATGGATCTACATGGCTGGATCTAGACCATGAGATCTGAGAGATATTAGAAGGTTGTCAGTGTGGCATAATGTGGCAGGCCGACGTCACCAGGGTGACGTGGACCACCAGTCGATGTGACATGTGTCACTTGTATTTGTGTGTATCACATACCCTATAGACCCATTGGAACATGACACATGTCACCTCTGGCCCCTTCCACATGTCAACCTATGGTACGAGCTGCCTAGCCAAAGTGGTTGATGAGGTGATTGAAACTCTGGGAGTCCAAAAATTCAGAATTTAGAGGATTTGTGGTGTAGTATTGTAGAGAGACCAAAAGTCCCAAAGGTTGGAACCACGTGGAAATCCTATGGGAATTCGGGAGTTCGGGACTCCAGAAGGTCTCGTGCATGGATAGTAAAGAGGCATTCAGTTCCGAAGCACCGAATTCCTCTACATTCGATATATTAGAAAGGGATTGAGTCTGTCATTGGATGAGGTGATGAATGGATGTTCCCTGCATGAGGAGAGAACCTGGTAATGGATTCTCGTGGATGATATGTGGATCTCAACTGATGAACACCCGAAGATCCTTCACCAGAGCATGTATTCCAATCTTGAACTTAGATATGAGCAATGATGACCATTGTTGGAGAGCTCTTGGTGAGCAGAAATACAATAGAGACATAAAAGGAGGATCTGATGTAAGAGGAAAATTAAATCTTGATGCCCCACCCCTAGGAAAGGAATTAAGGAGTCGGGTATGTTACATTTGGGATGATGTGTGACATACATCATTAGCATGTCTTACAACACTGTATTTACCCTTTTGGCCTGACCATGTGTTTGAGGATGGTAAGATATGTTGAATCCCAGTTGCATTTCCAAGCCCACAAACAATATTTTGCAGAAATTTGATGTGAATTTCGCATCCCTATATGAGATAATGGTCTTGGGCATACCATGCAACTTGAAAATATCCTTCACGAAAACATCAACAACATCTATAGCCTTAAAAGTAGATTTAATTGGAATGAAGTGAGTTGCATTGCTTAGCTTATCCACCACTACGATGATTGCATCATGTTGCTTAATTGTCTTGGAAAGACTAGTGATGAAATCCATGGAGAGTGTTTCCCACTTCCATTTTGATATTTGCAATGGTTGCGATAGTCTGGTAGGGTGTTTATGTTCAAATTTGACCTGTTGAAATTCCAAACACTTTGCAATATAATATGGGATGACTTTCTTCATTCCTTGCCAATAATACAACTACCTCACTGTTGTTATCATCTTCTGATAACCAAGATGTCCCACATAAGGTCTCCTGTGAAATTCATCCATAACAAGGTGCTTTAGCTCTACTAAATCAAGTATATACAACAATAACTGATTTGTTGTAAGTTGGTATTCCTCATACTTCTTCATATTGAGCTCTTGCTGCAAACTTTCCTTTATCAAATTGAAAAGTTTGTCCTCTTGCAAGAGAGATTTTATTCTCTGCCTGATGTTAGAGTCACCTACACTTGGTGATGTTAGGTGTACTATCTGCACACTTCAGTTGAGTGGATCTACCACTCGATTGTTCATTTTCTATGTTTGATTGTAAAATCAAACTCACTAATTAGAATCATCCATATAGCATGTATAACATTCAATCGTGGTGAATTGAATAGATATTTTAGTCCACAATGGTTTGTCATCAAGACAAATCTTATCCCAAGTAGGTAATCCCTCCACATTTTTAATGAATGTACAATCACTGCAAGTTCTAAATAATGGGTGACATATCATTTCTCATGCTCATTCAACTTCCTTGTTTCATAAAAAAATACATGTAGTTCTTGTATAATAACTCCACCGAGTCCTTCCTTGCAAGAATCAATGCAAACCAAGAAATATTTCTCAAGGTCTGGAATATTTAAAATATGGGCATTGGTCAAGAGATGCTTCAGCTGTTGAAAGTTGGCTTCACACTCTACTGGTCATGAAAAATTATTCCCCTTCTTTGCAATGAGTTAATGGGATGATCGATCTTGGAAAATCCCTTAATAAACCTTCTATAATATATATCTAATCCCATAAATGATATTACCTCAACTACATTCCAAGGGGCTAGCCAATCCATGATTGCCTTGATCTTATCARGATATAATAACACTCCCTCTGTTGAGATTGTGTGGCCCAAATATTGGATCTCCTTATGGAAGAAGTCACACTTGCTATATTTGGAATACATCTGGTGATATATTAGCACCTGTAACACTAAATTAATATGTTCTTTGTGCTCTTCCTTGGTCTTGTAATATACTGAAATATCATAAAAAAATACCAGAAAAAACATTTCTAAGTACTTGTTGAGAACACTATTATTGAACATAAGAAGGTGGTTGGTGCATTGGTAAGCCCAAATGGAAACACCACGAATTGATAGTGTATGCATCGTGTTCTAAAATATATCTTTTGGATATATTCATCCTTAATCTTGACTTGGTGATATATTTATCTCAAGTCAATCTTAGAGAAGACTGTATCTCCTTTGACCTGATAAAAAATATCTTCAATCATGAGAAAGGGGTGCTTGTTCTTGAAGGTCATCTTGTTCAAATATCAATAATCAATGTATAACCACAAATTTTCATCCTTTTTATTTACAAACAATGTGGGTTATCCCCACAGGGACACACTCGACCTGATATACCTTTTATACATCATCTCCTTCAGCTGCACTTTTAACTCTACCAATTTTGACATACTCATTCTATAGGGTAATTTTGATGTTGGTATTTCTCCCAGAACAAGATCTATTGAGAAATCGAGATATCTCTTAGGAGGAAGTCTAGGTACCTCCTCTGGGAATAAATATCTAAACTCCTATAACTCTAGGTGATCCTCAATGTTCATCTCTTTACTTTATGTTGCATCGATCACTTGTATTATATACAAGGGACACCCTTTTCGACTAAACTTCTTAAGTTGCAGTGCTGATATCTACCTTACTGATATAAGATTTTGAATGACTTGGAACACTCATTTTTCCTTCTTCATCTTCACATTCTAGGGTCTTGTTATAGAAATTCAATCTTACCTTATGGATGGCTAACCAGTCCATGCCTATAAACACATCATATGATCCTAAGGGTAGGATGTTTAAGGTTTCTTGTGTGTGCAGTCCACTCATGTCAAATGGGCATGCTTCTATTACCTATGTTACCTTTCTCTTAGTCCCTATGTCTAACTGAACCAACCATAATTTTTCATGTTTTTTCCTTTGTAAGACACATGCTTCAATAATTTTGGGTTAAATATAACTAAGGTTAGAACTAGGGTCAATCAAAATAGAAATAGGTTTCTTTGCAAACATATCTTCCAACTCCACCACAAAATATTGGTGGTCTTCTTGTCGATTCTCAACAGTTGCATAAATTCTCATCACACTTATGGCCACATCATTAACTGTAGTAGATTCCTGAACATGGTAAACTCTTTTGTTTTCATGCTTCCTTTGAGGGAAATATCTTAACAGATGTGCCTCTCTACAACCCCAACACTGTAGAGGAAATTTATTTTTTTCCTCTGCTGTTGCTCTTACTTGCTCTACTGGCATGTTTCCACTATGATATGGAAAGTTCTGTTGGTGCATACTTTTGCTCAAATGAACGAACTGAGCACCTTTCTTAGAATTATTATATTGGGATGGATTAAATCCCTTCCTTTGAAATCCAGTTTTATCCTTTCTCTTCCAATCCTTAGGAGTATCCTATCTATGATTGGATTGATCATAACAACACTTATCCTTTCTAATGGTATCCTCCAAATTCTTAGGCTCATCAAACTTAATCCAATCCTAATAGAACTGTGGTAATCCACTAAGGAAAAAATGTATTCTTTCCTTCTCATCCTTGAGGTAAGGAACATACCTCAACAACTCTAATAACCTCTTGGAATAAGAATCCATGGTAATTTGCCCCAATTTATGTTCATGAAACTCCTTAATCTTACCATCATAATACTTTTTTGATAGATATGCTTTCCTGAAATATTTCTCGAACTATTTCCAGATTACCTTGCTTTTCTTCATTCCTTTAACTTATTTGAGGTCCTCCCACCATATGTAATCTCCTCCATTCAAATTGAATATTGTAGATTTAACCTTTTACAATTAATTACAACAACATATTCTTAATAAAAACAAAAATGATACAATGGCACACACACACGCACATTACACATAGATTTTACCCTGGAAACCCAAATCGGGAAAACCAACAACTTGTTTAGAGTGACACCTCTAATATTTTCTTCATCATCTTCATTTTTTATAATAAAATATACATACAATATCCCATGGAATCCAAACCCCTAATCCTTTGACCTGTATTAGTCAACAACCCTAATTCCTTAATTGATATTAGAAAACCATCGTCAAAAACCATGTGCCGAAAAACTGCAAAAAATGAACACAAAAAACCACCAAAAAACAAAGTTTGGGGTATCCAACCCTAAACCCCCTTACAAGGGGGACCCCACCCACCCTCTCCCCTTTCTCCCATATCAGTGTACATTACATGAGACCAATATTGCAAAGAATATAAATACCCCAAAAAGATAGTTATCTTAGCCTTTGTATTTTTTGAGTAGTTGTGTACTTGATAATACTTCCTTAGTTCCAACATCCAAGACTCAACCTCTTCTCCTTTACCGATTTATCTATCAAATGTATCTATATTTTCCTTCTTGAATTGCTCTGTTAGAGAAATATAAGTTTCTTCCCACTACTGGACAAATCCTCTGTAATTGTCTTCCCACTAAATGACTCTACGGAAGTATCTGCACTAACTTTGTTTTTCTTATCATCTCGATGCCTTTTCATGGAAGAACTTCTTCCTACATTACTATGAGTTGGTCCATGATTTTGGACATCCAAAAGGATCTTCAATTTATCTTACTATTGTAGTTATGCATTACTAATGGATAGACCTTGATGCAAGTGATTTTGAATATCATATATACTCTGCAGTAATATTGTGTTTAACTCTACCCGCTAGGCTTGAGATCTCACGAGCCTCTCATTATCTGCATTCAAAATTATTACTGTGGCTACTAAATATGGAGGGGTTTCTTTGTCCCTCCTTCCATTAGATTTCTCATCTCAAAAGTGTGAGGTGTCCTCCATACTATGTTGCACCATTCACTTATGTTTCCTTTTAGTATGTCCTACACGTTGAAACAATGAAATGATTATAGCCATTAAATTTTTAATTTATCAAATAATATTATTGGAATTATCAAACATCAACCCACTTGGAAATTTCAAACTAGGATTCCACTCCTACTTATCAATCCTGCTCAAAATTGCTATAGTACTCACATTTAAATCATTCAAAAACAAAGCATATACTTCTATCATATAAAATTTCTTTATACAGTCATATGGCCTTTGGTGACCCAACCAAGCCTAGATTTTGAAACTTGGCTCTGATACCACTATGTAACACATCTAACCCCCTAAAACCTCTTAGGCTGGTGGGATGTCAAATTTCCACTTCCATTAAGCTTTAGTTCTTGGGTTTACACCATTATTCTACCTTTTTCCCTCGTAGTGCACACGGGTAATTATTCTATATCTTTTGTACCACGTGCAACTGTGAAAAATCCACAAACTCATCATCCTTCCTCGCTCAACAATTCCTTGGAAAAATGCAACTACATAGACCAGGGATAAGTATCCTCGATCAGACGACTCTGGCTCACCTTATCTGACCATATAAATAGTTCATGGTAAGTCGATTTTCCTCCCCATCAAGAATACAGGTCACACCTCCCACATTCACTCCTGATCAAACTTCTCCGACGAATCCAACCCCAACATATCCAACGGTCTTCAGGTTAGAAAATAAATAGTCCCAGTCTACTCGACACCTCAAACTTTATGACGTCTAATGCCTCACTCGTTCTCCACTTAAACACTTGACTGGTGATATCTACAAGAAAATATACAATTGTGAGCTTATCAGTCTATCTTACCCACATATCAATGAATCCTTCTCACTCATAACTTCTATATCGGAAGATGTCCGCTCAATGTGATCACATACCTTCCCTAGTAGTTCTTCTTGATGAGTCACTCTGTTGGATCCAACGATCCTTAGACCCTCACAACCAATGGTTAGACATCAATTAGATCTCACATCTATTTGAAATTTAACTAGCAATATAAATTCATGAGGTTTCTTTTATTTGTGATGGATCATTCCAGATCCAACGACTTAGAACACGTCAGCTTCAACACATAAATATCTATGGTTCTCCTCATCCTCAACTTTTCGACATCGATATTTTCTCAACTAAAAATCCTCATGTTCCTTTTCCCATACTTTCCCATCTCAAATTTATTGATAGGCTTGTCGGATTAGTGCTCAAGGTATACATGGTCCAGATCTCATCAGTCCATCCTCCAATAGATCAATGTCTCACATCATCTTGAAAATTCCCCATCGAAAGTTCACTATGACTTTGCATTTTGGTTTTTCCCAAAGGCTTCACCTTCTGATAAGAATTCCTCGAGTCCCAAATCTTTGAGGAATTATCTGGGTCTGGTCTCCTCACTCGATCAATGACTATTGTTTCCTCTAGGCTTAAACAAGGATTTTCAACTAGGTTAAGAAATTACTATTCTTGGACTTAACAGTTCCACGGTCTTTCCAGACACAAGGGTTTTAACTCAAATACTTCGGGATTTCAATCCACTCTAAAACAAGAAAGAATATTGCTACCTAGACACCCAAATTAGGATTTTATATTCTACAAGATTTCCATTTCAAAGGGTAGGGAAAAACATAGGATAATCAACATGCACTGGCCTTCCTTATAAAATTATCGCAGTTAATTCATTAATCCTTTAAGGGGATATTATATCACTCCATTCAACTCATAATTTGACATTTATTCATTATACTCAAACCACTAACATGAATACAATACCATTTATAGCCATTAATAAACATTCAATAGACATTTCAGTTAAAACACTTATATGTTCAATGATGTTTCCAACCAACCAACTAACTGAGGGGAAATTCCTTTCCACCCAACCATAAGATATGCTGCATTCTCTCAGTTCCAGGACATGATACCACCAAGGGACTCTCTCCCCCGTTCCAGGACATGATACCACCAAGGGACTCTCTCAGTTGACTATCAAGTCAAGGAATGGATCACGAAGGTTACTCTCCTTCACTCCATTCAAAACAACAAAAGTTTCCCTCTTCCCACTGAGCTAAAGGCCTCCACGAGTTTATTAGGCACCTTCCCAACTATATTTCCTCTACACAAGGGAGTCCCTTCTCTTATACATAGTACCTTGGTGACCTCCCTTTACCACTGTCAGTTTCTTTCCAGCAAGTACCAAGTTGCAACCCTCTTTTGCTCCAGTTTGGATATGGGTCTTATTTGTTCCATGGTGACCATTCAAATCTTGGGAAAGATTCCTATTTTCCTCAAGAAAAGTTCTAACATTTTCTCTACTGCTTAGAATTGTGTGTGTGAGATATATTTCTCATTCACATCACCATCTTTTTGTGATTCTCTAAATCATTTATGTGTGTGATTTTTCTCTGTGTGCGTCCTTTTTCATATTCTGTGCATGTCTCTGTGTATGTATTGTATCTTTGTGTGTGTGTGTGTGTGTGTGTGTGTGTGTGCGTGTTTTGTTTTTTCCATCTTCCTCCTTATTCCTTTTCCTCCATTGGAACATTCTCCCTATTCCTTACGATCCCAATTGACTTCTGTCAGAAGCAGGCTCCCAAGGTTAACCTCCCAATTCAAAGGGGAAAATCCTTGCGTACTTTTGGATGACATTGTAGCCAACCCTCCACTCTTTTAAGTATGAATTATGAAGGCATGAAGGCAGTTATAAATGCTCCAATCCACGATTTGTGTGCCATTAATAGGTTCCTTGAGGTCAATTTAAACATGGTACTTTGGATAGGTTATGCATTCATGTCATGTAGGTGTAGGTTGGATTGTTGGGCAAGCTTCCTATTTTCTTCATTAAAACTTCCCAGTTCCACCTCACCAGTGCCACTCATGGTATCAAGGAAAAACTGCAAGGCTTACCTGTTAGTCACCTCTCTGTTTTTTTTATTAATGATAAACACAATTACAAGCTTAATTAATCACAATACACGAATTCTTAAACATGATTACAGTCTTGGGGGAAAACATGGTGTTATAGGGAAACCGAGGATTAACAAAGAAAATCCTAGAACTCTTTAATGATGAATTCCAAACATTAGAATAAACAGGGATCAAAGGAAAATATGAAGGAGGATACAACTTTGATACATCAAGGAAAATCACAACCTAACAAGAAAAAATAAAAACGATAATGACATTGATGAACCCAAACAACCTTGCGGTACAAATAGGAGGAGAGGAATACTAATGGAATGGAGTAATCAACATAGATGTGAATGGATATATTGAGGTATTAACATAGATATCCCAAAAATGAAAGTAATTAAGTTGTAAAGGGATAAAAATAGGGAAACACTTAGGGACATAGCCAATCAAGAACGACTACCAATGTTAGAGAAAGAAAAGGCAGATAGGGTATAGGTGAAGGTTGACCTAATAAAAAAGGAAGCTACATCTAGAGCCGAACCAAGAACAAGGAGTTAGAAAAAATTCAAGGAGGTAGAAAAAGAATAAATAAAGAAGGAATCAAGGCCAAAAAGAAGTAGAAAAAATGCAATGATATAAAAATAAGAAGGGACCAATTTGGACCCAATACTACTATAAAAAACTGGTCTAGTAGAAGACAAAAAGAAACATCAAAATATAGTAGTGGAAGAGATATTGTAGGAAGAAAAATAAGCAAGATATTCAATAATATGAGGGAATAGACACCCACTATATCCTAAATTAGGACATGAAGAAAAATAACAAAAAGGAAAGAAAGAAAGAAATCCAAACCAAGATAAGGACCCTCAAATTGAGAAAAAAACTAGTTTGAATACTAACTAAGAAATTGTGGCCAAATCAATAATATCGAGTGCCAAAAGAAGGAGACACGATAGCAACAAAACACCCTAAAATAAAACAACTTAAAAAGGAAACAAGAATAGGGAAAAGGATAGGGAAGAACAAACAAGGACAACCAACCTACAATAGAAGGGCCAAGAAATGACAAGGAAGGAAGACAAAGAAGAAGAAACCATAATAATAGAAAGAGAAAATGAGATACAAACAAAATCACTTCAAATCATGAGGTCAAAAGATAGAAATAAAGGAATGCATAAGAAGAATTACAAGAAGGAGATGACCAAGGAGGAGAATTTTCGATAAGGAAGCAAAAGAAAAAAGAAGAAGAAAGAAGAGGAAAACAAGAAATAAATTAGAAATTTTGTAGGAAGAAGAAAGGAATAAAGATGAATGAATAAAGTAGGAATAAGAGAGGAAGCAAGGAAAAGAAAAGAAGAAAGTGGAGGAGGATAAGAAAATAGAGGAAAAGAAGGAGGAAGAAAAGAACAGAGAAAAAAAAAGGAATGAAGCAAGATGAAAAAATGAAGAATGCAAAATAAATGGAGGAAGAAATGAAGAAATATGAAGAAATGAAGAAAGATGAAGAAATGAAGGAGGAATAAATGAAGAAAGACGGAGAAATGAAGGAGGTGTGAGAAAAATAAGAGGAAGAGGAAAAGGAAAAGGAAAAGAAGAAGGAATGGAGCAAGAGAAGAGGATGGGGTAGAAATACCCCCCATTAATGAAAGTAAAATGATAGAACAATAATATTTCCACTTGTCACACTCATGCATTACTGCGTGTCACCTTGGTTGGCGTCCCTTCATTGACATTTTAGTTTTTGAAAGTGATTTTAAAATTGGTATAACTTTGTCTTCCAGGGTCCATTTTAAGTGATTTATTTTTTCTCGACTAATTTTTCATGATATACACATTGTGTGCTCCATATACTCCTAGTAACATATCCAGGGGGAAACCTACATAAATTTCCTCTCATTCCAAGGATGGTACCTAGGGTAAACCCTAGATTCTTTAGGGAACAATGTTAAGTCAACTATAGGTGATAGAACAGGTAATTCCCTACTTTTTCCCATTTGCTTTTTCCATAAATTTCCTTAATTAATCTCATGAAGCACCATTTTATTCCTCTTTACCTACTTTCATGCATTTTTCATCCTTTTGGAGAGAACAATTTCACACTTGGTTTTCATGATTTATAGATAATTTTTTATCAGTTTAAGAACATGTTTCATGAATTCACATGGGGAGAATTTTTAGTAGTTTTGATTACAAGAACTAGTTGAAACATTTTTCATCTTTGTGGGACATACTTAGAGCTTGAGAAACTTTGATTTATTTCCACTATCCTATAATGTGCAACTAAGTCACTTAGTAGCATGAGGATAAGTTTCTGTAAAGTTTCATCCATGCTAATGAATTTGTGGTTGCCAAATAAGTTGCAATAGAAAAGTGGAACTTCAAGTCTCAACTGCTCCTAAAGCCCAACAATGATTTTCGAGGATCATGGAATTTTCACAAAGGCATTGTTGGGCCACTACCATTGTTTTAGGATGAAATATCTCCATTATTCCCTCATTTTGTGGAAATCATATTTTCAATAAGAGGGAATCGTTTTTGTTAGTTAATTAGTTAATTTCCTAAAATAGATGGAAATTTCCAAGAATATTTTCATACTTTGAAAAAATTGAATAAAAACAGAGACATGAGAATCATTCGGGTTCACTTGTTTTGATACTAGAAAATAATAATTTTGTTAGTACGAGGATTTTCCAATCTTCTTTTCTGAGTCAGTTTTGGAGATCATTTGGAAAGGTTGAAAGAGAAAGGGTCCACTCTAGCATCACATGGTTGAAAGGATCTTTATTACCAATATGTCATTTGGAAATTCATTTGTTTAGGAAATTTCAATTCTTCATGTGTGATTGATTGGATTGGTTTATTTATGCAATTTCAATTTTTCAAGTGTGATAAAGTAGGTTTCCTTTCTACAAGATTCATTTCCCATCAAGTGCTTAGATAAAAAAAACTTGTAAGTTCTTTTATCAATGGAGTGATACCTATTTCAATTTATCTCTTGCATTTCAATTTTTTTTCCACTCAATCTATAGCAAGGTGCTACAAGGGAAATATTTAACCTTATTTACATTGCAATAGAATAGGAACACATATAGGAATAAGTAAGTTTGAATAATGAAAAGAACCCCCAAAACAATCCATTCAACAATAACAAACCTAAGGCTAAAGTCTTTGTTAAATGCACATATAGTGTAGGCTCTTTTGAAAGTCTATGTCCATTGGTCAATAATTAAACTAAATATAAAGTGTTTCTTGGGCTCATTAATCCCAAGTATTGCTAGAAGTTGTTACTTTTTGGCACCATTATCAGGGAAGATGCTGAATTTTCAGAGTGTTCTTTCTTTTTGGGCCATTAATATCCATTTCTAAATTATAGGATTGGAAGCTGATATCCAATTATATTTCCAATTCAAGGTATTTTTTACTCTTTCTAATAAATATGTATGCAGGGAAAGTAAGATCAATACAGAATATTTCTTCATAATCTTCCTTATGTTCTTAATATTCCTTCTACATCTAGAACTGGATAAACAAGTAAATAAATAAATTCTCCAATATAAAATTAGATTGTTGGAGAAATTCTTTCTGAAATTATTGATAGTATGGAAACTTTGGTAAAAAATGAGTTTGAGGTCAAAGTTTAACAAGATATGCCTTATAATTTATGGGGATTAAAAAATTTTGATACAAAATTTGAATATACTAAGTCCACTACTACTAGTTTGGAGATTGACACTTTGTTCAATATCAAAGATAGACGTGGTAATAACAATCAAGAATTTAAATATGAGTTTCCTATTAGAGAGACTGATTGTTGATTAAGGTTGTTTGTCATTTATGTCAACCCTTGAAGAAAGTCCAGTAGCACAATGGTTTGGGTAATGGACCCAAGTTTGTTTGATGTAAAGATTACTCATTATTTTCTTGTCATAGTTGATAAGAAATACAAATGGATGAACTCCAAAGTGGTCCCCTTATGGTGAAATCCCTCACGGGAAGATGATTTTTGAGTCATCCTCGAAGTATGGTTAGAGAACCCATGCTTAATTGTGGAATAATGAGATGAAGGTTAGTGAATTTTTCCATGAAACTATCCTATATGGATAATGCTTGTCATGCCATTTCCGGTGGTATGTGGAATGTCACATAACTCCTCACAGTTAGAGAGTTATGGCCATGTGAAGTTGGAGGACCCTCATGAGTCATCTAGAAGCCCCTAAAAGTCAAAGTGTTTGCAAATAAATTATTTAAATTATAAAGTTAATGGAGAACTCCCTAAAATAAGGAAAGTGGGATGCTACATGAAATTATAAATAAGAGGCAAGTCTCTCTCATTTAAACACACTTGAACACATTGGATATCTTTTGTTGTGTGAGGCTTATTGAAAGTACTCATTGATACATCTGAAGTTGCGAAAGTCTGAGGTAGTACGAAGGGTTGACGATGAAATTCTCGGAATTACAACGAATACAAAAAAACCCTATTTTCTGAGGAATACGTGGGCTGACAGTTTATTAGGGTGCGTACATACTGAGGCGTACATAGGTTGACAGTGTATTAGGGTGCGTACATGTTAATAAAGCTATGGAAACTTGAGAAGATGAAGATGCAAAGGTTATATATTCTGAGATCAAGCTCCCAGGAAAGTCTACAGTTATTAGATACATCAGATCTATCAATTGGTTCAAAAGGTCACGTACCTATTGTATTTTTGTTGATACATGTTCAGTTTGGGTATAGATTGATTACAGGGCAGTTGTATAGGTTGGATCTAGGTCAATGGTATAGGTTGATACAATTGTATAGTGGTATATATCATAGTGATAGTGTGACAATGGTTTCATCATTCTACTTCTACATCAAGGAGGTTGGACATGGCAAGGACAAGTGGTTGTATCCACCTTCCGGTTGTAGCTGGAGAACATAGGGGGTTGTAGCTAGAGAATTGGAGAGTTGGAGCTTCCCTTAGGTTGTAGCTTGAGAAACTAGGGGGTTTGAGCCTCCTTCCAGTTGTAGCAAGAAAAAAAAAGAAGTTGGTGCTTCCAATGAATGTAATTCTTCAAGACATATAAGAAAAAGAATTTCGTGGTTTTCTCCCGCTTTGGGTTTCCACATAAAAAACTAGTGTATTGTGTATGTGTATGATTGTTCATTTGTTCATTGCTTATTTACTCTGCAGTTATTGGATGATAATGCTACATTGATATTTCACTTAGATTATATGGTTAAAAAGGATTAGATTTATCTATTACTGATTCACCCCCCCTCTCAGTAATCCAACAATTGGTATCTGAGCAGGTTCCTTCAGAAATCAGTTTAACCACTGAAAGGTAGATCATGGAGAGAAACAACTTGTAAAAAAATGGAATACCACAGTTTGATGGACAAAATTATGTATTTTGGAGCATAAGGACGAAGACATATATACAAGCACAAGGATTTGAAATTTGACAATCAATTGTAGATGGATACACAGTACCAGTAGTTCTGCCAACAAATGACAAAGCAATGAAATTCGGTCAGAATAATTCCAAAGCCACAAATGCACTTCTAAATGGTCTTGGTGAAATGGTATTCACCAAAGTTGCACATTGTAATCCACTAAAGAGATTTGGGACAAACTTTGAAATATTTATTAAGGAGATTCAAAATTCAAAGTAGCAAAGCTTCAAACTTACAGAGGTCAGTTCAAACAAATAAAGGTGAAGGAAGATGAGAATATTGCAACTTACTTCTTATGAGTTGATGAAACAGTAAAAGCAATCATGGGATTGGGAGAAGAAATCAAAGAATCGGTAATTGTTCAAAATGTACTAAGATCTCTTCCTATGTGAATTGACCCTAAGATATCAGCACTAGAATAAAGAGCAGATCTAAACTCAATAAGGATGGATGAACTACATGGAATATTCACAACATATGAAATGAGAATTGAATAAGAAAATCCATATGTAAAATGAGCAGCCTTCAAAGCATCCAAAAGATCAAAGAAAAATGGAAAGAAACAATAAAAAGAACATAGCAACAATAGTGATGTCTCAGAAGATGATGAAGAAGTGGCCAACTTTGTCAGAAGATTGAACAAGAGAACCGACGGTAAGTATAGAGGTAAGATTCTTTTAATTTGTTTTAATTGTGATGGTATTGGTCATTTTGCTAACAAATGTCCTCATAAGAAAAATATAAATGATGAAGGTGAAAAAACATATAAAGGCAAAAGAACTACAAAGAAAGTTTTCAAGAAAATATTATGCACCAAAGAAGACATCTCATCATCAGATGAAGATGAAGTCAGTGACAGTGAGACAGAAAGAGTTCTATTCATGGTAGAAGAAGAATCTGAAGTAGAATATGAAGAAGCTGAAGAATAAATTGAAGAGGAAAAAGTTGACTACTGAGAGGAATTGATGAGTGCCATAGAAGTTATCAGAAGAGAAAAGAGGAAAAATTAGAAGCTACAAGCATAATTAGACAAGAAAGAAGACACTCAATAATTAGAACAAATGATAAAAAATTTGAAGGTTCAAATTAAAAAAGATAAAATAATTGAAGAAGCACTCAAAGAACAACTAGAAGGAAGAGACATGATCATCGAAAAATTGGAATAAGAAATTTTCACATTAATAAAGGATATTCAAGAGAAAAATATGCAGAACAACTCAAAAGTTTTGAATGAAATTATCTGTAGTCAAAGGCCTAATGATGACAAGTCTGGACTTGGATACAATCAAACAGAAAATGGATCAAGCTCCAAAAAAACAGAACAAGAAACATATCCAAAAATCTATGCAGAAAAATTCAAAGGGGATAGGAAGGTCTACAAAGAAAATTACATGGACACTCCTCCACCGAGAAGATTCAGATTTTAGAATCAACGATCGAAAGAAATAGATAGGTCTCGGGAAGAAGAAGGATTCATACAAGCACCTCCTTTTAGAGTATCTTCAACTCCTAGGTATCAAACTATATTTTTTTATTTATGTTATGCATGTAATAATTTTGGACATAAAGTTGTAAATTGCAAAGCTAACAACAGGAACATAAACAAATTTGAAAGTCATACACAAAAGGGTTATCCAAGAAGGCCTACTGAACAACATAGAAGAAGTTTCAACGGGTTTGAATCATTGAGCACTGAGGTGGAATTCTACAAGTGTAACAACTTTGGACACACAACTTTGGACACATGGCCAAAGATTGCAAAATGAAAATCCCTCCTAGAGAACCACAACAGAACAAAAACAATCACAGATAGGAACCTCAGAAAAGGACATGGATAGGAAATCTGAATCAATACAACAATGAAGAATGCACACTCGCTCTACAAGATGAACATAAGAAACATGGTTGGTATGTTGACAGTGGCTGTTCAAAACACATGATAGGTGATAGAGACACGTTTCTTACATTAAGAAAGGAAAGAGATGGATCAGTCTCCTTCAGAAATGATGATTCAACTAAAATCATTGGAAAATACACAATCATAATTGGGAACAAGAATACAAAGGCAAAAAATGTTCTACTAGTAGAAGATATGAAACATAATCTTCTAAGTGTGAGTCAAATGTGTGACCAAGGTCATAAAGTTACACTTGATTCAAAAAAGCATGAGATAAGAAAAGAAGGTTCATGAAAATTGATTGCTACAACTGTGAGAAATTCAAGCAACATATACGTGTTAAGTGAAATTGGAAATGAAAAGTGTTGTCTATGAAATGGAGATGAAAGTTGGCTATGGAATAGAAGAATGGGTCAAATACATTTTGATAACCTTGTCGAAGTCAACAAAAGAGAAGCAGTCAGAGAAATTCCCCAGATCATGAAACCAACCAACACTTTATGTAAGCATTGTCAACAAGGAAAGCAAACAAAGACCGGGTTCAAATTAAATGAATATTCAACGACAAGACCAATGGAATTTTTTCATACCGATCTAGTTGGACCAAATAAAACAAAGGGTTTAAAAGGTGAGAAATACTTTATGTTATTAGTTGATGATTATACAAGAATGACTACAGTTTTCTTTCTCAAGAATAAGTCAGAAGCTTTTGAAAACTTCAAGATCTATAAGGAAATGGTTGAAAATGAAATGGATTCAAAAATCAAATGCTTGAGATCTGATAATGGATGAGAGTTCACTTCAAAGGAATTTATGGGCTACTGTAGTAGTCATGGAATAAAAAGTAAATTCTCCATTGCTAGGACAACTCAATAGAATGGATTTGTTGAAAGAAAGAACAAGACAGTATAGGAAATGGCTCAAACAATGCTAATGGATTATGTTGGCCCTTGACCAAGTTTTGAAGATCCTTGGTCACTTTTGACCCCTTTTTGGGACTTCGATAGGCTGTCTAAGGCGGAGCACAAGTCGAAGCGGAGATCGCGAGATCTCGGCCCCCTTTTAGGGATTTTTGGGTTTTGGGCTTATATAACAGGTATGGAGGTGTCGACCCATGGGTTTACCCATGTCTAGTCCCTTTTGTAATGTATAAATAGATGTCTAGGCAATGTAAGAGGAGAAAATATGTGCATATGTGTGATGTTGTGCTAAGTGAAAATGATAAATTCTTTGTGCATGCTGTGTTGGACACTGGCAGGGATAAGTGCAAGTGGATATAAGAAGCTTGTGTAGATTGTAAAAGGCCTTTGTGTTGTAACCTAGCTCAAGGAAGGAGGATCTAGCGGAGTGTACACAGATCTCTTGTCCTATGTAGAGTAGGATCATGTGGCTCTGTGCATGTAGATGATTGACAGAAGGCAATAAAGAGAAGAAGATTTGGTGGGCGTAGCCCCAGGCTAGGGGTGAACCACGTATATCATGTGTTATGGTTTCTTTGTGCATTATGGTTGTTTTATTGCTCATATGATTTATACTTAATACAATAATGTATGTTTAGTTGTATCTGATACGATAGCTTAGTGCTTGGTGATGTGAATAAGTACCAGATTTGGTCTATTTTGATGTGCTTAGTGCTTGAATGTGTTGTATATTGTTGAATATTGCACTGCTATGTAATTAGGGTTTATCTGCGTTGTAAACAAAGGCTAGATACTAAGGAATGATAACTGCTAAATGCTCTATTAAGGTATTGTAATCATAGGTCTATGTCCCAGCTAGGTTGCAAACATTTGAGTCCTGCAACCACCCCTACCTCTACCTCTGGTGAGACTTCATCTTCTTCGCAGGTGTTGCCGAAAGGGCCGGTAGTTAGGGTTTTGTTGGTGCGTTATTGAAGCGTTGAACCCTGGGTTTTCCCCTATGCCAACAAATGGTTCTGTTTCCAGGACATGAAACTGTGATTGCTGGGAACTGAGGAAAAGAGGAAGCTCTGTGCATAGATATATTGCCCTAGTACGTAGTACTCTACTTGACTTGCAAATATCTGTACTAAGAAAGGAGGCAGATATGAAGAAAAGAGGTAAGATTTGAAAGCTTTGTGCTCTGATAAAGGTAAGAACAGTGAAAATATTTGATTTAAGGGATAAGATCTGAAAGCTTTGTGCTCTGTTAAAGGAAAGATAAGTGGAAATTTTTGTTTCGAAAGTATGGATCTAGGCATGTTTAATAAATTTTGTCCTAGTTTGAAAAATAGGGCACAATTAGAAGAAAGAAGATTTGATATGAGTAGACCTGATAGAAACTGTGAAAGATATGTTATTCCTATGCATAGAAAGGATTTTTGGACTAACAATTGGATGTAGGATCCTAGGAATAATTTTCTACAGGTTAGCCACCATGATCCTAGTGCGTAGTTCAAGAAAGGATAGGGATCATTTAAGAGAAAGACATGATTAACTCTTTGTTACAATTGCAGAAGACTAGGACATATTGATAAGGAATGCCTTGGTAGAAATCCTAGTTGTCTTTGTTCTAAAGCTATGGACCATGAAGTTATTGATTTCCATAGAATGATTTCTAAGGTTGAAAGAATGAATATGATACAAGAAAACCCCGAGGAAGACCAAGAAACTGAGACCATGGAAGAACCCCAGAAAGAATCAGAGACTGTATTACTACAAATGAAAGAAACCCTGAATGACCATAGAGATATCAACTTATCAGAGATCTTCAAAGAAAAAGATTGCATAGAAACAAGAATAGGAGACTTCGACATAGACTGTGTTCTGGATGAGGAAACACAAGTGAATATCATGATAGAAAGAACTTGGAAAATTTTGGAAAATCCTGCTATGATTCCTTCATTGGGAGGGATAGGATTATTTAGAGGAAAGTTGATAACCCTATGTGGAAGACTTACCCAGACATCTATGATTTCTCATGGAACTTTGACAAAGGAAGAATTTGAGGTTGTTAAATTTATTGAGAACAATGCCCCATTTTCTATGATACTAGGAAAAACTTGGATTGAGAAAGATCGGACTCGAAGAAAAGAAGAGGAAGCTCTAGAACAGAAAAAGAAATACCTAAGAGACTTCATGGTTAAGAGAATAACACACTTACTGAAAGAACAAGAAAACCATTCGAAGCTACCGAGGACCAGAAATCCGGATGTCGAAGTTGAAAGAACACAAGAAGACTTGAAACACCTTTCTGTACAGGAGAGTAGAGCACCTACCCAAGAAAGAGAAGAAGTGTTGCCCTTGAACCTTAGGAAAGACCACCAACATCATGAAGTTACTATGCCAAGAGGAGATAATAATCATAATGGAAAGAGGAATACTGAGACAAAGATCACATGGAAGAAGGCTAGAAATATCAACAACAAGAAAACAAAGTTAGAGAAGTTATAGGAAGTTCCAGAGAAGACTTCGCAGAAGGAAGGTCTCCAAAATTTGAACTTCACCAGAATATCAGAGAAACTCATATTGGCACTGCGCCATGGTGGAGAAATATAACCATTAGATTTCCATTCTTGAATGGTTAAAACAATAGTTATGATCAGAAAGCTCGCCATTGGACCGTTGGGACCGCACCGTAATGGACAAAACTACATTGATGAAGGCTTGTTGTCTGTTGGAGGGATTCGTTACATCGCTATCTACTTTTTCCATTGAATGTTGCGTCGAGAACACTTTTGCGAATTGTATCCAAGAGAACTCATTATTTCCATGCTGTGTTTACTAAGACTTCGCCACCTATTCCATTGCATCGTGCATTTGTTAATCAACCTAATTTTTTCGATATCGAGTGTGCATGTCAGACGAACTTAACACCGTAGAAAATTTTGTCGAAGAAGTTCTATTTGAACTTATGGCTGAGAAGGTGATGTCCATCGGAATTCAAGCTTCATCGATGAGAGGAGTGCAAGCCTCCCCATCGACTACTCGCTGATCCAGACCATCCCAAGGTGAAACCAAGAAAAGAACCAAGCATCGATATGGCTTGGAAAACGTGAAGTTAATCCCATCCATCTTGCTCGACTACATATCACCTTTGGCTGGAACGGTGAATCGTGATAGTGTCCCCAGGGACTTAGACTACACCTTGATTATTGCGTACCTCCCGAAGGGGATATGCACAGGAAAGTCTCAACAAGATAAGATTATGACGCTGAAGATCAACAACTGCAACTTGGGAGACTGCAAGAACTTTAGCATGCTCGTACCTCACATGTATTTGACTAGAACGAAGGGGAAGAAGTCAAGGAGAATCCCCCAACCATGGACTATGGACCTCGTGCAGTCCACCATCCTATACGTAATGAAGATATCCCATTTTGGAAGGCACTAGGAGGTTAATGCATGCATTAAGCTGCTGCTGTCGAGCTTCCATGGCGGTTATTTGTGGCTAGACAGATGCATCACCTTCGATCCAATGCTGATCCATCGAATCATCGGATTGAGAATGCAGGGACCAGACCCACAAGAATTTTACCCAGGAAAGGATGCAGACCATGCCCTGGCATAGAAGATTAAAGATACTTACGAAAATGTGGAGAAGGGGAAGTGAGGCTACAAGGTAGCCTCCATCCAGAATGGTGTAGTGCACCTTGCTTGCCATTTGATTGTTGGTAAGCTAGTAAGAAAGAACAGACCCACACAGGTCATGGGGTTTTTTGTTAACCTCGCAGGAAAATGCATGGAGGGGCTACAAATGAACTGGGTAAGCTACTTAGTGAACTAGTTAGAACAATACTGTCGCAAAGCTCAGGATCAGGGCTATGAGTTCCACTTTAGTTAACTACTTATCCTCATCGAATTCATAGCTTGGGAGATGTTGGAAGGTGCGACCTTCCTTGAAATAGAGCCATCTAAACCCTTAGCCATGAATTTCACCACACTCTGGTATTTGAGCGATATGGGAAAACAATGGCAGTCAAATGCGATGTTCCACACCTACTACCTATAGTTAAAGAGGGTTATTGAGGCTGTCCCTCATATGATGCTGAACACTCTGTACAGGTTCAGGCCATTTGTGAAGTTCCACACAGACAGACATTTTATCTATATGACTACGCGTGGAGATGAACACAAAGAAGTACTACAAAGTTACTAAAAACTCACAGAGGAGGACCTAGAAGAAATAACTAAAGAATGGCCTCCAGAGCTCCTTATCCTGGTTGACCCCGCAGAACTGTCCGACCNCTTTTGTAATGTATAAATAGATGTCTAGGCAATGTAAGAGGAGAAAATATGTGCATATGTGTGATGTTGTGCTAAGTGAAAATGATAAATTCTTTGTGCATGTTGTGTTGGACACTGGCAGGGATAAGTGCAAGTAGATATAAGAAGCTTGTGTAGATTGTAAAAGGACTTTGTGTTGTAACCTAGATCAAGGAAGGAGGATCTAGCGGAGTGTACACAGATATCTTGTCCTATGTAGAGTAGGATCATGTGGCTCTGTGCATGTAGATGATTGACAGAAAGAAATAAAGAGAAGAAGATTTGGTGGGCGTAGCCCCAGGCTGGGGGTGAACCACGTATATCATGTGTTATGGTTTCTTTCTGCATTATGGTTGTTTTATTGCTCATATGATTTATACTTAATACAATAATGTATGTTTAGTTGTATCTGATACGATAGCTTAGTGCTTGGTGATGTGAATAAGTACCAGATCTGGTCTATTTTGATGTGCTTAGTGCTTGAATGTGTTGGATATTGTTGAATACTGCACTGCTATGTAATTAGGGTTTATCTGCGTTGTAAAAAAAGGCTAGATACTAAGGAATGATAACTGCTAAATGCTCTATTAAGGTATTGTAATCATAGATCTATGTCCCAGCTAGGTTGCAAACATCTGAGTCCTGCAACCACCCCTACCTCTACCTCTGGTGAGACTTCATCTTCTTCACAGGTGTTGCCGAAAGGGCCGGTAGTTAGGGTTTTGTTGGTGCGTTGTTGAAGCGTTGAACCCTGGGTTTTCCCCTATGCCAACAAATGGTTCTGTTTCCAGGACATGAAACTGTGATTGTTGGGAACTGAGGAAAAGAGGAAGCTCTGTGCATAGATATATTGCCCTAGTACGTAGTACTCTACTTGAATTGCAAATATCTGTACTAAGAAAGGAGGCAGATATGAAGAAAAGAGGTAAGATTTGAAAGCTTTGTGCTCTGATAAAGGTAAGAACAGTGAAAATATTTGATTGAAGAGATAAGATCTGAAAGCTTTGTGCTCTGTTAAAGGAAAGATAAGTGGAAATTTTTGTTTCAAAAGTATGGATCTAGGCATGTTTAATAAATTTTTTCCTAGTTTGAAAAATAGGGCACAATTAGAAGAAAGAAGATTTGATATGAGTAGACTTGATAGAAACTGTGAAAGATATGTTATTCCTATGCATAGAAAGGATTTTTGGACTAACAATTGGATGTAGGATCCTAGGAAGAATTTTCTACAGGTTAGCCACCATGATCCTAGTGCATAGTTCAAGAAAGGATGGGGATCATTTAAGAGAAAGACATGATTAACTCTTTGTTACAATTGCAGAAGACTAGGACATATTGATAAGGAATGCCCTGGTAGAAATCCTAGTTGTCTTTGTTCTAAAGCTATGGACCATGAAGTTATTGATTTCCCTAGAATGATTGCTAAGGTTGAAAGAATGAATATGAGACAAGAAAACCCCGAGGAAGACCAAGAAACTGAGACCATGGAAGAACCCCAGAAAGAATCAGAGACTGTATTACTACAAATGAAAGAAACCCTGAATGACCATAGAGATATCAACTTATCAAAGATATTCAAAGAAAAAGATTGCATAGAAACAAGAATAGGAGACTTAGACATAGACTGTGTTCTGGATGAGGAAACACAAGTGAATATCATGACATAAAGAACTTGGAAAATTTTGGGAAAGCCTGCTATGATTCCTTCATTGGGAGGGATAGGATTATTTAGAGGAAAGTTGATAACCCTATGTGGAAGACTTACCCAGACATCTATGACTGCTCATGGAACTTTGACAAAGGAAGAATTTGAGGTTGTTAAATTTATTGAGAACAATGCCCCATTTTCTATGTTACTAGGAAAAACTTGGATTGAGAAAGATCAGACTCGAAGAAAAGAAGAGGAAGCTCTAGAACAGAAAAAGAAATACCTAAGAGACTTCATGGTTAAGAGAATAACACACTTACTGAAAGAACAAGAAAACCATTCGAAGCTACTGAGGACCAGAAATCTGGATGTCGAAGTTGAAAGAACACAAGAAGACTTGAAACACCTGTCTGTACAGGAGAGTAGAGCACCTACCCAAGAAAGAGAAGAAGTGTTGCCCTTGAACCTTAGGAAAGACCACCAACATCGTGAAGTTACTATGCCAAGAGGAGATAATAATCATAATGGAAAGAGGAATACTGAGACAAAGATCACATGGAAGAAGGCTAGAAAGATCAACAAGAAGAAAACAAAGTTAGAGAAGTTATAGGAAGTTCCAGAGAAGACTTCGCAGAAGGAAGGTCTCCAAAATTTGAACTTCACCGGAATATCAGAGCAACTCAGATTGGCACTGCGCCATGGTGGAGAAATATAACCATTAGATTTCCATTCTTNAAACCCCGAGGAAGACCAAGAAACTGAGACCATGGAAGAACCCCAGAAAGAATCAGAGACTGTATTACTACAAATGAAAGAAACCCTGAATGACCATAGAGATATCAACTTATCAGAGATCTTCAAAGAAAAAGATTGCATAGAAACAAGAATAGGAGACTTCGACATAGACTGTGTTCTGGATGAGGAAACACAAGTGAATATCATGATAGAAAGAACTTGGAAAATTTTGGAAAATCCTGCTATGATTCCTTCATTGGGAGGGATAGGATTATTTAGAGGAAAGTTGATAACCCTATGTGGAAGACTTACCCAGACATCTATGATTTCTCATGGAACTTTGACAAAGGAAGAATTTGAGGTTGTTAAATTTATTGAGAACAATGCCCCATTTTCTATGATACTAGGAAAAACTTGGATTGAGAAAGATCGGACTCGAAGAAAAGAAGAGGAAGCTCTAGAACAGAAAAAGAAATACCTAAGAGACTTCATGGTTAAGAGAATAACACACTTACTGAAAGAACAAGAAAACCATTCGAAGCTACCGAGGACCAGAAATCCGGATGTCGAAGTTGAAAGAACACAAGAAGACTTGAAACACCTTTCTGTACAGGAGAGTAGAGCACCTACCCAAGAAAGAGAAGAAGTGTTGCCCTTGAACCTTAGGAAAGACCACCAACATCATGAAGTTACTATGCCAAGAGGAGATAATAATCATAATGGAAAGAGGAATACTGAGACAAAGATCACATGGAAGAAGGCTAGAAATATCAACAACAAGAAAACAAAGTTAGAGAAGTTATAGGAAGTTCCAGAGAAGACTTCGCAGAAGGAAGGTCTCCAAAATTTGAACTTCACCAGAATATCAGAGAAACTCATATTGGCACTGCGCCATGGTGGAGAAATATAACCATTAGATTTCCATTCTTGAATGGTTAAAACAATAGTTATGATCAGAAAGCTCGCCATTGGACCGTTGGGACCGCACCGTAATGGACAAAACTACATTGATGAAGGCTTGTTGTCTGTTGGAGGGATTCGTTACATCGCTATCTACTTTTTCCATTGAATGTTGCGTCGAGAACACTTTTGCGAATTGTATCCAAGAGAACTCATTATTTCCATGCTGTGTTTACTAAGACTTCGCCACCTATTCCATTGCATCGTGCATTTGTTAATCAACCTAATTTTTTCGATATCGAGTGTGCATGTCAGACGAACTTAACACCGTAGAAAATTTTGTCGAAGAAGTTCTATTTGAACTTATGGCTGAGAAGGTGATGTCCATCGGAATTCAAGCTTCATCGATGAGAGGAGTGCAAGCCTCCCCATCGACTACTCGCTGATCCAGACCATCCCAAGGTGAAACCAAGAAAAGAACCAAGCATCGATATGGCTTGGAAAACGTGAAGTTAATCCCATCCATCTTGCTCGACTACATATCACCTTTGGCTGGAACGGTGAATCGTGATAGTGTCCCCAGGGACTTAGACTACACCTTGATTATTGCGTACCTCCCGAAGGGGATATGCACAGGAAAGTCTCAACAAGATAAGATTATGACGCTGAAGATCAACAACTGCAACTTGGGAGACTGCAAGAACTTTAGCATGCTCGTACCTCACATGTATTTGACTAGAACGAAGGGGAAGAAGTCAAGGAGAATCCCCCAACCATGGACTATGGACCTCGTGCAGTCCACCATCCTATACGTAATGAAGATATCCCATTTTGGAAGGCACTAGGAGGTTAATGCATGCATTAAGCTGCTGCTGTCGAGCTTCCATGGCGGTTATTTGTGGCTAGACAGATGCATCACCTTCGATCCAATGCTGATCCATCGAATCATCGGATTGAGAATGCAGGGACCAGACCCACAAGAATTTTACCCAGGAAAGGATGCAGACCATGCCCTGGCATAGAAGATTAAAGATACTTACGAAAATGTGGAGAAGGGGAAGTGAGGCTACAAGGTAGCCTCCATCCAGAATGGTGTAGTGCACCTTGCTTGCCATTTGATTGTTGGTAAGCTAGTAAGAAAGAACAGACCCACACAGGTCATGGGGTTTTTTGTTAACCTCGCAGGAAAATGCATGGAGGGGCTACAAATGAACTGGGTAAGCTACTTAGTGAACTAGTTAGAACAATACTGTCGCAAAGCTCAGGATCAGGGCTATGAGTTCCACTTTAGTTAACTACTTATCCTCATCGAATTCATAGCTTGGGAGATGTTGGAAGGTGCGACCTTCCTTGAAATAGAGCCATCTAAACCCTTAGCCATGAATTTCACCACACTCTGGTATTTGAGCGATATGGGAAAACAATGGCAGTCAAATGCGATGTTCCACACCTACTACCTATAGTTAAAGAGGGTTATTGAGGCTGTCCCTCATATGATGCTGAACACTCTGTACAGGTTCAGGCCATTTGTGAAGTTCCACACAGACAGACATTTTATCTATATGACTACGCGTGGAGATGAACACAAAGAAGTACTACAAAGTTACTAAAAACTCACAGAGGAGGACCTAGAAGAAATAACTAAAGAATGGCCTCCAGAGCTCCTTATCCTGGTTGACCCCGCAGAACTGTCCGACCTTGAACTAATCAAAATCCCGGTGGTCACTCACGAAGGGTACGATACACTCAGAACTAGAAGAAGGAATAAGACAAAATAAGTACAAAAGATGGACATTGCATCAGAAGAGACTTCTCCAGAATCACCTAGCGAAGGAGGTTATGATGGAGTAAACAAAGAAGAGAACAATGGAGAAGAAGACAAGTAGAAGTAAGGCGAATTAACACCACCTCAAAATCCCCTCGATGATGCATAGAAATCTAACAAAAGAAAGGCTTCTCCCATGAAACCCACATCGTGGAAGAAGTCAAAAGCTAGTAAGACCAAGCTGTAGACTGTTCTCACACTCGATGACTTCGACTTCATCATTGGAGTTGTATTGGACGCCTCAGAATATATTTTGCAGAGAAATGAAGCCAAGCAAGAGACCATGTACGAAAGGATTGAAGCAGAGCTGAGAGGGGTATGACAAGACCTTCATTACAGCCACGCAGTGTCCACTGCACCCCCACCATAAGAAGAATCAAAGTTGGGAGATGAGCCTACCCAACTCCACAGAATAGCTGATGTGATGAAAGCTCACCTTTATCATGCACAGGAAGAAAAAGAATAGGCCATAGTGGCCCTTAAGCAAGCAAAAGAGGAAGTGATAGATCAATGTCGAGTTGCACAACAAGAAAAGGATGACCTACAAACAAAGTTCTAAGAGGAGAGAGTGCAGATCCAACAAGAGAAGGAACAACTGCTCGCAAAGCAGGTTGGAGTAAAAGAAGCAGTCAGTAAATAACTTCACTCTGTGACGGGCTTAGATAAAAAGGAGGAAGACCCAGTGGAGGACCAAGCAACAAAGCTTGCTGAATCCATCCAACAACTTCAATAGAGAATAGCAGATCTAGAGCTACAAAAAATACCAAGTACTCCATAGGATGTGCAAGACTAAAGAGAAGCCACTGCCCAGAGCACAATTGAGAGGATCAGAGCAAAAACTTTGGAATGTAAAAAACTTAGCAGTAGAAGTGCATAGACTTATGAGTGACTTACTGAGGACCCTGAACTGAATACATTGGAGTCACATCTCCAGGAGGCAAAGCAACAAGTAGCGACGGTACATGCGTAGTTGAAACTTATGTTAGTAGTTGAGAGGATGAAAAGGTCCCAGGAACAGTGCACTACTTAGCAGCAGGTCCATACCATATAGAGCAAAGTCATGGGAGTCACTCAGAGGCTCCAACCAGTCCAGGATGAAGCTTGCCAACTGTTTGAGGAAATTGAAGGTTGAGGAGCAGAGCTAGAACAAGTAGTCATTTTAGTCGAACAACGCTTGGAATAACTTGTGAACAAGGAAGTTATTCAGGAATTCACCGAGCAGGAGGCCCTGGTGAAGCGGCAGGTTGAAGCATCTTGAGCCAGGCTTGAGGATTTTGAGGCAGAGCTACCTAGATTAGAGTGACTCAGGACGAGTCACAGGTGAGTGTTGGGGGCCTATTGGCACTTGACCAAATTTTGAAGATCCTTGGTCACCTTTGACCCCTTTTTTGGACTTCGACAAGCTTTCGAAGGCGGAACACAAGTTGAAGTGGAGATCACGGTATCTTGGCCCCCTTTTAAGAATTTTTGGGTTTTGGTCTGAAGTAACGGGTATGGGGATGTCGGCCCATGGGTTTACCCATGTCTAGGCCCTTTTGTAATGTATAAATAGATGTCTAGGAAATGTAGGAGGATACAATATGTGCATATGTGTGATGTTGTGCTAAGTGCAAGTGATAAATGCTTTTTTCATGCTGTGTTGGACACTGGTAGAGATAAGTGCAAGTGGATGTAAGAAGCTTGTGTAGATTGTAAGAGGGATTTGTGTTGTAACCTAGCTTGAGGAAGAAGGATCTAACAGAGTGCGTGTAGATCTGTTGTCCTATGTGGAGTAGGATCCTGTGTCTCTATGCATGTAAATGATTGATAGAAGGAAATATAGAGAAGAAGAGTTGGTGGACATATCCCCAGGATGGGGGTGAACCATGTATATCCTGTGTTATGGTTTCTTTGTGCATTATGGTTGTTTTATTGCTCATATGATTTATGCTTAGTACAATAATGTATGTTTATTTGTATCTGATATGATAGCTTCATGCTTGGTGATGTGAATGAGTACCAGATCTGGTCTATTTTGATGTGCTTAGTGCTTGAATGTGTTGGATCTTGTTGAAGACTGCACTGCTCTGTAATTAGGGTTTATTTGCACTATAAAAAAAGGCTAGATACTAAGGAATGATAATTGCTAAATGATCTATTAAGGTATTGTAATCAAAGATCTGTGTTCTAGATAGGTTGCAGACATCTAAGTTTTGCAACCACCCCTACCTCTACTTTGTGTGAGACTTCATCTTCTTTACAAGTGTTTCCAAAAGGGCCGGTAGTTATGGTTTTGTTGGTGCATTGTTGAAGCGTTGAACCCTGGGTTTTCCCCTGTGCCAATAGATTCCAAATTGACAGATATATTTTGGACACATGCAGTGCATACAACAATTCACATTCAAAATAGAGTAATTCTCAGAAAAAACACTGACAAAACTCCCTACGAGCTATGGAAAGGAAGACCAACAAATGTGAAGCACTTTAAAGTTTTTGGAAGCAAATGATACATCAAAAGAGAAGATGATAGAATGGGAAAGTTTGACTCTCGTATGGACAAAGGAGTACTTGTTGGTTACTCAAGTACAAGGAAATAATACAAGTGTTACAACCTAAGATTGAACAAAGTTGTGGAAAACATCAACGTAACAATTGATGAAACATGTAGACAAGAATTAAAGGAAGAAGAAATTGAATCAATGGAATAAATTTATGAAGAAGAAACATAAGATGAAAAAGAAGGGGAATATGAAGAGGATCCAACAGAAGCATAAGAGAAAGTTCAACAAGTGCCTCCAAAGACACCTAGCAAACGAGTATATAAGAATCATCCTTCAGATCAGATTATCGGAAACAAAGATAAAAAAGTTGAGACTAGAAGAAGAATTCATTCACCAGAACAAACACACCTATCACTCACATCTACGATTGAACCAACCTGTTTTGAAGAGGCCAACAAGGATTAATTTTTGAATAAGGCTATGGATGAANAAACCCCGAGGAAGACCAAGAAACTGAGACCATGGAAGAACCCCAGAAAGAATCAGAGACTGTATTACTACAAATGAAAGAAACCCTGAATGACCATAGAGATATCAACTTATCAGAGATCTTCAAAGAAAAAGATTGCATAGAAACAAGAATAGGAGACTTCGACATAGACTGTGTTCTGGATGAGGAAACACAAGTGAATATCATGATAGAAAGAACTTGGAAAATTTTGGAAAATCCTGCTATGATTCCTTCATTGGGAGGGATAGGATTATTTAGAGGAAAGTTGATAACCCTATGTGGAAGACTTACCCAGACATCTATGATTTCTCATGGAACTTTGACAAAGGAAGAATTTGAGGTTGTTAAATTTATTGAGAACAATGCCCCATTTTCTATGATACTAGGAAAAACTTGGATTGAGAAAGATCGGACTCGAAGAAAAGAAGAGGAAGCTCTAGAACAGAAAAAGAAATACCTAAGAGACTTCATGGTTAAGAGAATAACACACTTACTGAAAGAACAAGAAAACCATTCGAAGCTACCGAGGACCAGAAATCCGGATGTCGAAGTTGAAAGAACACAAGAAGACTTGAAACACCTTTCTGTACAGGAGAGTAGAGCACCTACCCAAGAAAGAGAAGAAGTGTTGCCCTTGAACCTTAGGAAAGACCACCAACATCATGAAGTTACTATGCCAAGAGGAGATAATAATCATAATGGAAAGAGGAATACTGAGACAAAGATCACATGGAAGAAGGCTAGAAATATCAACAACAAGAAAACAAAGTTAGAGAAGTTATAGGAAGTTCCAGAGAAGACTTCGCAGAAGGAAGGTCTCCAAAATTTGAACTTCACCAGAATATCAGAGAAACTCATATTGGCACTGCGCCATGGTGGAGAAATATAACCATTAGATTTCCATTCTTGAATGGTTAAAACAATAGTTATGATCAGAAAGCTCGCCATTGGACCGTTGGGACCGCACCGTAATGGACAAAACTACATTGATGAAGGCTTGTTGTCTGTTGGAGGGATTCGTTACATCGCTATCTACTTTTTCCATTGAATGTTGCGTCGAGAACACTTTTGCGAATTGTATCCAAGAGAACTCATTATTTCCATGCTGTGTTTACTAAGACTTCGCCACCTATTCCATTGCATCGTGCATTTGTTAATCAACCTAATTTTTTCGATATCGAGTGTGCATGTCAGACGAACTTAACACCGTAGAAAATTTTGTCGAAGAAGTTCTATTTGAACTTATGGCTGAGAAGGTGATGTCCATCGGAATTCAAGCTTCATCGATGAGAGGAGTGCAAGCCTCCCCATCGACTACTCGCTGATCCAGACCATCCCAAGGTGAAACCAAGAAAAGAACCAAGCATCGATATGGCTTGGAAAACGTGAAGTTAATCCCATCCATCTTGCTCGACTACATATCACCTTTGGCTGGAACGGTGAATCGTGATAGTGTCCCCAGGGACTTAGACTACACCTTGATTATTGCGTACCTCCCGAAGGGGATATGCACAGGAAAGTCTCAACAAGATAAGATTATGACGCTGAAGATCAACAACTGCAACTTGGGAGACTGCAAGAACTTTAGCATGCTCGTACCTCACATGTATTTGACTAGAACGAAGGGGAAGAAGTCAAGGAGAATCCCCCAACCATGGACTATGGACCTCGTGCAGTCCACCATCCTATACGTAATGAAGATATCCCATTTTGGAAGGCACTAGGAGGTTAATGCATGCATTAAGCTGCTGCTGTCGAGCTTCCATGGCGGTTATTTGTGGCTAGACAGATGCATCACCTTCGATCCAATGCTGATCCATCGAATCATCGGATTGAGAATGCAGGGACCAGACCCACAAGAATTTTACCCAGGAAAGGATGCAGACCATGCCCTGGCATAGAAGATTAAAGATACTTACGAAAATGTGGAGAAGGGGAAGTGAGGCTACAAGGTAGCCTCCATCCAGAATGGTGTAGTGCACCTTGCTTGCCATTTGATTGTTGGTAAGCTAGTAAGAAAGAACAGACCCACACAGGTCATGGGGTTTTTTGTTAACCTCGCAGGAAAATGCATGGAGGGGCTACAAATGAACTGGGTAAGCTACTTAGTGAACTAGTTAGAACAATACTGTCGCAAAGCTCAGGATCAGGGCTATGAGTTCCACTTTAGTTAACTACTTATCCTCATCGAATTCATAGCTTGGGAGATGTTGGAAGGTGCGACCTTCCTTGAAATAGAGCCATCTAAACCCTTAGCCATGAATTTCACCACACTCTGGTATTTGAGCGATATGGGAAAACAATGGCAGTCAAATGCGATGTTCCACACCTACTACCTATAGTTAAAGAGGGTTATTGAGGCTGTCCCTCATATGATGCTGAACACTCTGTACAGGTTCAGGCCATTTGTGAAGTTCCACACAGACAGACATTTTATCTATATGACTACGCGTGGAGATGAACACAAAGAAGTACTACAAAGTTACTAAAAACTCACAGAGGAGGACCTAGAAGAAATAACTAAAGAATGGCCTCCAGAGCTCCTTATCCTGGTTGACCCCGCAGAACTGTCCGACCCTGAACTAATCAAAATCCCGGTGGTCACTCACGAAGGGTACGATACACTCAGAACTAGAAGAAGGAATAAGACAAAAGAAGTACAAAAGCTGAACATTGCATCAGAAGAGACTTCTCCAGAATCACCTAGCGAAGGAGGTTATGATGGAGTAAACAAATAAGAGAACAATGGAGAAGAAGACAAGTAGAATTAAGGCGAATTAACACCACCTCAAAATCCCCCCGATGATGCATAGAAATCTAACAAAAGAAAGGCTTCTCCCATGAAACCCACATCATGGAAGAAGTCAAACGCTAGTAAGACCAAGCTGTAGACTGTTCTCACACTCGATGACTTCGAATTCATCATTGGAGTTGTATTGGACGCCTCAGAAGATATTTTGCAGAGAAATGAAGCCAAGCAAGAGACCATGTACGAAAGGATTGAAGCAGAGCTGAGAGGGGTATGACAAGCCCTTCATTACAGCCACGCAGTGTCCACTGCACCCCCACCATAAGAAGAATCAAAGTTGGGAGATGAGCCTACCCAACTCCACAGAATTGCTGATGTGATGAAAGCTCACCTTTATCATGTACAAGAAGAAAAAGAATAGGCCATAGTGTCCCTTAAGCAAGCAAAAGAGGAAGTGATAGATCAATGTCGAGTTGCACAACAAGAAAAGGATGACCTACAAACACAGTTCTAAGAGGAGAGAGTGCAGATCCAACAAGAGAAGGAACAACTGCTCGCAAAGCAGGTTGGAGTAAAAGAAGCAGTCAGTAAATAACTTCACTCTGTGACGGGCTTAGAGAAAAAGGAGGAAGACCCAATGGAGGACCAAGCAATGAAGCTTGTTGAATCCATCCAACAACTTCAATAGAGAATAGCAGATCTAGAGCTACAAAAAGTACCAAGTACTCCATAGGATGTGCAAGACCAAAGAGAAGCCACTGCCCAGAGCACAATTGAGAGGATCAGAGAAAAAACTTTTGAATGTAAACAACTTAGCAGTAGAAGTGCATAGAATTATGAGTGACTTACTGAGGACCCTGAACTGAATACATTGGAGTCACATCTCCAAGAGGCAAAGAAACAAGTAGCGACGGTACATGCGTAGTTGAAACTTCTGTTAGCAGTTGAGAGGATGAAAAGGTCCTAGGAACAGTGCACTACTTAGCAGCAGGTCCATACCATACAGAGCAAAGTCATGGGAGTCACTCAGAGGCTCCAACCAGTCCAGGATGAAGCTTGCCAACTGTTTGAGGAAATTGAAGGTTGAGGAGAAGAGCTAGAACAAGTAGTCATTTTAGTCGAACACCGCTTGGAATAACCTGTGAACAAGGCAGTTATTCAGGAATTCACCGAGCAGGAGGCCCTAGCGAAGCGGCAGGTTGAAGCATCTCGAGCCAGGCTTGAAGATTTTGAGGCAGAGCTACCCAGATTAGAGTGACTCGGGACGAGTCACAGGTGAGTGTTGGGGGCCTATTGGCACTTGACCAAATTTTGAAGATCCTTGGTCACCTTTGACCCCTTTTTTGGACTTCGACAAGCTTTCTAAGGCGGAACACAAGTTGAAGTGGAGATCACTGTATCTTGGCCCCCTTTTAGGAATTTTTGGGTTTTGGTCTGAAGTAACGGGTATGGGGATGTCGGCCCATGGGTTTACCCATGTTTAGGCCCTTTTGTAATGTATAAATAGATGTCTAGGAAATGTAGGAGGATACAATATGTGCATATGTGTGATGTTGTGCTAAGTGCAAGTGATAAATGCTTTTTGCATGCTGTGTTGGACACTGGCAGAGATAAGTGCAAGTGGATGTAAGAAGCTTGTGTAGATTGTAAGAGGGATTTGTGTTGTAACCTAGATTGAGGAAGAAGGATCTAGCAGAGTGCGTGTAGATCTGCTGTCCTATGTGGAGTAGGATCCTGTGGCTCTATGCATGTAAATGATTGATAGAAGGAAATATAGAGAAGAAGAGTTGGTGGACATATCCCTAGGATGGGGGTGAACCATGTATATCCTGTGTTATGGTTTCTTTGTGCATTATGGTTGTTTTATTGCTCATATGATTTATGCTTAGTACAATAATGTATGTTTAGTTGTATCTGATATGATAGCTTCATGCTTGGTGATGTGAATGAGTACCAGATCTGGTCTATTTTGATGTGCTTAGTGCTTGAATGTGTTGGATCTTGTTGAATACTGCACTGCTCTGTAATTAGGGTTTATTAGCACTATAAACAAAGGCTAGATACTAAGGAATGATAATTGATAAATGATCTATTAAGGTATTGTAATCAAAGATCTGTGTTCTAGCTAGGTTGCAGACATCTAAGTTTTTCAACCACCCCTGCCTCTACTTTGGGTGAGACTTCATCTTCTTTACAAGTGTTTCCAAAAGGGCCGGTAGTTATGGTTTTGTTGGTGCATTGTTGAAGCGTTGAACCATGGGTTTTCCCCTGTGCCAATAGATTCCAAATTGACAGATATATTTTGGACACATGCAGTGCATACAACAATTCACATTCAAAATAGAGTAATTCTCAGAAAAAACACTGACAAAACTCCCTACGAGCTATGGAAAGGAAGACCAACAAATGTGAAGCACTTTAAAGTTTTTGGAAGCAAATGATACATCAAAAGAGAAGATGATAGAATGGGAAAGTTTGACTCTCGTATGGACAAAGGAGTACTTGTTGGTTACTCAAGTACAAGGAAATAATACAAGTGTTACAACCTAAGATTGAACAAAGTTGTGGAAAACATCAACGTAACAATTGATGAAACATGTAGACAAGAATTAAAGGAAGAAGAAATTGAATCAATGGAATAAATTTATGAAGAAGAAACATAAGATGAAAAAGAAGGGGAATATGAAGAGGATCCAACAGAAGCATAAGAGAAAGTTCAACAAGTGCCTCCAAAGACACCTAGCAAACGAGTATATAAGAATCATCCTTCAGATCAGATTATCGGAAACAAAGATAAAAAAGTTGAGACTAGAAGAAGAATTCATTCACCAGAACAAACACACCTATCACTCACATCTACGATTGAACCAACCTGTTTTGAAGAGGCCAACAAGGATTAATTTTTGAATAAGGCTATGGATGAA
>JZKD02S1320206.1:179390-195002 GCA_000966675.3 Picea glauca
ATTTTCTTGCTCTAACATAAATAAAAATAACTCAACAAAGTTACTTTTAAAACTCATTAAACATTTCTTCCATTGACAATTCACCCGACCTTACACGTGATAATATAGCTATGATAAGTTTCTCATACTTCACTCCTTGTATTGTTCTCCGTGGTGTTATAGTCATATCATTTAGAAGTTTTTTTTTTTTAGGACTTATCTTACTTGTGCCACATATTAATGGTTTATCCTTCTTAACTCTCTAATTTTTTATACTAATATTTTCCCATAGGGTGAAGATGTCATCTATCAAATATCATACATGTCTAGTTCTAAATCCCAATTGAAAATAGCTATCCATAGTTCTAAATAAATCACTTCCTTTGCGATTTTTTCTTTTGCATTTTTATCATAAGTCGGAAGCCTATTTCCATACAACATTGCTTCCAAAAGTTGGCATCAACATTTGATATCTCCCCATGACATATTTCAGAAAACTCATTATGGATAAATCTCACCCTTTGAATGAAATTCATGGAAATTATGTACTCATTGTATGTGTTATGATCCCATGCTAATAACTTTTCTTCTAAATATGTTAAACCAACATAAATTATGCATTTGATTGTCTAAAAAAGAGGATTATTGAGATATCCTTGAATCAATTCTCTTCTAGCATCTATATAATGATTTCCTCCAATCACATAATATTTGTATTCAAAACATTTTGATTTATCAAATTCTTCCCTCCTAGGAACTTCCATTGGGTCTACAAGAACTAGGTAGTCAACCACATGTGTATATGGATTGTACCTAATCAATTATTTGAAATTGTGAAAATGCAAGTGATGCGGTTTTCTAATTTTATATTTTTCTTTCTCTTCTGTGGGTTTATAAAGTTGTGTCACATTAAACTGAAATGTATGGTCATCATCAACTAAGTTCTTCATCCTCAATCTATTTCAAATTGCATTTTGTGTTGTTTTCATAATACCATCCACTAGATCAACACCTGGTGTTATTATTTCTGTGCTATCTTGAGGACTTTCATTGTAATACTCATAGATAATGATGGATTATTGAGAATCATCAACACCATTTTCTTTCTTCCTCTTGTGATTTAAATGAGTTTCATCTAAATCAAAGATTTCTTCATAATAAATAGGAATGGACTCATCATCGACCATTTCTCTTTTGCGTTTATCTTGTTTATTCTTTTTGTGAGAAGGAGTGATAATTTTATTGGGATTATTCTCAACAAAATATTCATTTGGAGTTTCCTCATTTTCAAATGTAACCCTTTTAGGATTTCTAGAATGATGAATTTTCTTTCTTCTTTCATGTTCTTCTCTGTCTACTCTTGCARCTTCAACCTCCATTACTTTTTGTTTCTTTTTCCTTCCTTCTTGTGTCTTTTCAATATGAAAAGCGTTGATGAAATCCATGATATYATTCTCTGTAGAGTAAATCCCCACTAACATATGTGAAATTCGTTCAACAAAATCCTGTAAAAATAAAATATARCATTTCCATGTTAAATAAAATTAAAAAATTAACATGATACTAAAAATAATAAAGGATAGAAAAATTAAAATAAAAAAAAACTTACATTGTCTTTATCAATCTCATCAATGATGGGTGCACATAATTTTGTAAAACATTCATCCTTGTTATAATTGCTCAATTTCAAATAATATCTAATCTTGATATAAGTCCTGCTTTGTTTGTTGAGTGCATAAACAATATTTGTGTATGTAACTAAACATATATCTCGTAACAAGCCAAGTGCCTGATAATTTCCTTGCACATGTTCAAAATTGACACAAAACAAATATAGATGTTCTCCCTCATTGCCTTGTTTGTCTTTAACAAACCAATAATATTCTAGTTTTTTTTCCCCTTCCACAAATTTCCACTCTCTAACATTCTTCATTTCCCTTGATACCTCAGGTGGTGTACTATCAATTTGTTTCCTAACATTCATGGACATTCCATTTGTAATTTTGGATTCCATTATTGCAGGTCGTGATCTAGATATATTCATAGATAATCTCTTTCCTTCAATTTTTCCTATAGAAAACAAAAAAAAAATATAAGGCCTTTTACGTTATAATAAATTAAAAAAATAACATTGAATATAAGAACTAAGTTAAAAAAAATAAAAAAAAATTGACTCATGGAGTTACTGGGGCAATGTCAGGACCAAGCCTTGTCTTAAGGGGGCTAATGTGATGCCAGGAATCACACTTCCATAGCTTGGTCACAGGGGATTTCCCCGCTGCGACCAAGTCACGGTCCAACCTGGATCATGACTTGGTCGTGGGGGCCAGCCCTGGGCGAGACCGTGACTTGGTCGTGGGGCTGGCCGAAGCATCGCCCCAACCCCCCCACAACCAAGCCCTAGGTGCACCTAGGGCTTGGCCGCGGGGATACCCCCCGGTGGCCAAGTCATGACCCAAGTCACGACCCATGGGCTGCCCTCCCCAACCAAGTCCCGAGCGTGTGCCCGGGGCTTGGCCTGCCGAGGGGTTGGGGAAATGTCGAGCATCGTCCCGAGCACCCCCATAGGCCAAATAATAGTCTTGCGTGGGAGGGAAATTTTTCCTAGTAACCACCATGGGCCAAAACTATACCTAAATTTGCCTATTTTTCTTCTTTTTTTTTCAAAAAATCCTAAGAATTTTGTTAAAATTTCTTCAAAAAAGGTTTGAATGTTTTTAAAAAGTTGTGATTTTTTTAGAAAAATTTAGAAAACATCTAAATTTTTTTAGGGTTTTTATAATTTTCGCATGAAAAAATTCTTATGTGATTCAAATATGATCTTATGAATGTTTTTTTTTGGTAAATGGTAAGAATTTAAAAAATAACTAACCTCTGAAATGCTAGATTCTCCTAGAATGTCTTCTCGATATTTCTCCCTTGTCGCTTGCTCCAAATTATTTAACGATTGCTGCTCAATATTTCATGCAATGTAAAAATACAAAACAATAATGTGTATATATAACACAAATGATATAAACTAGCACAACCACTAACTCGCGACTGAGAACGCCGAAAGGTTGGCTGAGAACGCATGCTATAAAACGTCTGTGGTAATTCGTAATCTGTTTGTGGTAATATGAAACGTTTGGCTGCACGGTTTAATCCTACTTAATCATTTAAACGTGGTAATTACATATCCTTACAGTAATTTTTTAATGTGATTAGGTAAATGTTAAAAAGTAAACATGTTAACGGATGTCTTGATAAATGTAAGAAAGTTATGAACAATAAATCTGACCCATTGATTTTGGAGGACGACTAAGAATATGCCAACATCTTCATTGCATAGCCATCAGATTAGCGTTTAAGGTTAAATAAGGTTAAAAGATCATTAATTGTGCCCATTGTCAATAGGTGTACGCCTTTCGACGTAATTATTGTGAGTATAACGAACGTGGGATAAATAAAAATGAAAAAGGTTATCTACATATATACCTAAAATTATATGGATCATCACTATGTTTAATGAATGTGGGATAAATAAACAAACATGAAAAATATTGTAATTACCAAGTAAATAAAAAAATAAAAGAGTAAATACTATTTTTAATTTTGAAGGGAAAATAATAAAGGGAAAAAATTGGGGGGAAATTGTAACAACCCCTTCATTCACGACTACAAGCAAAGCATAAATGCGATTTTTTTTTTTTTTGTTTGAAAGGCAAGAAGGTNTGGTAAATGGTAAGAATTTAAAAAATAACTAACCTCTGAAATGCTAGATTCTCCTAGAATGTCTTCTCGATATTTCTCCCTTGTCGCTTGCTCCAAATTATTTAACGATTGCTGCCCAATATTTCATGCAATGTAAAAATACAAAACAATACTGTGTATATATAACACAAATGATATAAACTAGCACAACCACTAACTCGCGACTGAGAACGCCGAAAGGTCGGCTGAGAACGCATGCTATAAAACGTCTGTGGTAATTCGTAATCTGTTTGTGGTAATATGAAACATTTGGCTGCACGGTTTAATCCTACTTAATAATTTAAACGTGGTAATTACATATCCTTACAGTAATTTTTTAATGTGATTAGGTAAATGTTAAAAAGTAAACATGTTAACGGATGTCTTGATAAATGTAAGAAAGTTATGAACAATAAATCTGACCCATTGATTTTGGAGGATGACTAAGAATATGCCAACATCTTCATTGCATAGCCATCAGATTAGGGTTTAAGGTTAAATAAGGTTAAAAGATCATTAATTGTGCCCATTGTCAATAGGTGTATGCCTTTCGACGTAATTATTGTGAGTATAACGAACATGGGATAAATAAAAATGAAAAAGGTTATCTACATATATACCTAAAATTATATGGATCATCACTATGTTTAATGAATGTGGGATAAATAAACAAACATGAAAAATATTGTAATTAACAAGTAAATAAAAAAATAAAAGATTAAATGCTATTTTTAATTTTGAAGGGAAAATAATAAAGGCAAAAAATTGGGGGGAAATTGTAACAACCCCTTCATTCACGACTACAAGCAAAGCATAAATGCGATTTTTTTTTTTTGTTTGAAAGGCAAGAAGGTGATGTCAACAAACGTTAACCACACAATTGACAACAAAAGCAAGCACGAAGTCCAGGAAGTGGGCTACTATGACTCCACGCCCTGGCACAAGAGCAACTGGGTGAGACATGCGTAAGACAACAAGGAGGGACGACTACCTGCCCACCGTAAAAGGACATGCCTACAAGAACAGACAACATCCCCGTCCTGACACAACGACCTAGAMATACAAGGACTAGAACCTCAAGGCACGTGAACCCAACACTCGAGGGCGTGCCACCCATGTGACAAAAGCAAACTTACAACGCTCAACACCACCCATACAAAAGGTACCGACTCCGACCAAGTTATCATTCGCTGCTATCCAATAGGGCCTGCCATGATCCCATCATCAGGAATCATTCCCTCACGAGATTATAGGAATGATAGAAACCCTAGCGCAACTTAGCACATCTAGACCAAAACACAAGAATATTCAACACACTAGGAGACCGCATTAACTATCGAAACACAAGATGACTACCCAAAGCTACAAGTCGACAAATCGCAAGATGACATCACTCAACTAAAGTGCGTAAGATATTAAACAACTTCTCCAACAAACCCAAGGTGGAGGGATTTATAACATCTTTCTACTCATTAAATCTAGTAGATGGGAGCATCTGATGCTCAAGGAACCGATCTCCAATTCAAGGCACTAGCAATAAATCATTTTTTTTCTAGGAGAGATTAAGGGTATGAAAGGATAAGGGACCTTCACTTTCATCAAACAGAACGCGGAACTAAGTGAATTTTTCCAACACAATTTCGATGCCATAATACATTATTTATAATTTAAACACAATCATTGAGATCGCTTTTAAATGCACAAACATTCTATCTTGAGATTGAGATTTTATATATCTGTGAACATTAATATTTAAATTAATAAAATTCAATAGATATAGAAGGACTCCTTTTTCCACAAAATTGTGGGAGTGAACAGATTACCCTAGCTAACCTTTAGGGATTTAACCTAACTAATCACCATTTAAGAATGTATTGACAATAATAAAAATTTACTTGCCAATCTTAATTAATTACTGGTGAAATTCAATCTACTAAAAATACAAGATTTGATAGTTCAGGGTACGATATTGTAGGCAAAATTATATCAAATGTTATTCAAGGGAGTTAAGGTTATATCAATGGTTAAATATAAAATAATAAGATATTATCCATACGCAGAGAGGATTATGGTTGTCAGAACAAATGGTTAAATAGGAAAATAATCAGAGATTCTTCATACGGAGGAACGCTTATGGTTGTCAGTGACCAAATAACGTGGATTAAAAACTATTCAGTATCAATGCAAAAGTAAAGAACCCAAGGGACAATTCAATTGGCAAGGGAAAAACACAGTAGTAACCAACTGGACGTAAGGGTAAACACAGTCTTATTATTTAGAATGCCGACCTGATAATGTGCCGACAAGCTCCAACTCAAAGCCATTTTATTAAATAGAAATGACCATAAAATCACATAGAGACTTGGCCATTTCCCTCCAAAGGCGCAGGCATCTCGTACACACACCATGACTAAATAAATCGTTGGTAATTCTTGGCGAAAATCGCTGGGTTCACAAGCATGTTACTAGGGAACTTGCTGGAGGAAAAAACAACAATGCAGGCACAGTCCAGAAATGCTAAGCAATCACAGATGAGCTGTTGTGTAAAGGGTAACGAATCGAAATGGTTGTGTAAAAATAAAGGGGACATGACAATGGTATTGTTGAGTAATAAAGGTGGCTTAACCAGACCAACTATCTATCCAAAACGGGCTGTTAAGGCAGTTGCTGTCGAAGGGAAAAAAATAAACAAAATGCCCCCCAAAAAATAGTTGTGTGCAGCCTTCAATTCGCTGGGTTTAAATTTCGCTGTGGTTATTGTATCAACTAGTAAGTTTGTGAGTTCAAACATTCAATACATTCTCTGAGTTTACAACGCTCCACAATTCACTGTGAATATTAGCTGAGTCTAATTCTTTATAAAAATGCCATATCCGATCAGAGGTAAGTTCGTTTTCATCAATCATACATTGGCTATCCTTCAACCTCATGCATTGAATTCACCATACAACACTGTGAATTAAACAAAGCTACCAGGAATATTGTCAAGCTCAAAATCACTGCCAAGTAATTAACTAACAAACACATTAGTTTGTTGCCCAAATTGTTACTGTTATTACATTGGGGCTACATATTTACACATAGAAATGGTTGCCCACAGTCGTATCCCGGTCACGCCCTAGATACAGTATCTTTGTCAACCCACATTATAGTATAGATTGCTATCTTTGAATACCAACGATAAAATGTTGTCTATAATATAGACATTCACTGTCTAAAAGTAATGAACTTTGCCATCTACAGAAATAACAGTTTCGCTGTCTAAAAGATAAGAATTTCGATGTTTATGGTATGTTTCAACTAGCTGTCAATAATTTCATTTTCGCAGTCATGCTAAATGTAGAGAAATTCTGTCACTAAAAATAATTCTCAGTCACCGTGCATGCATCAACTATTTATAATAAACCAACACAGCCTACCACCCATCTCTGTCAACACCACTCACATCACATGCAACCAAAGCAACGCAATCAATATTATCCAATAACGAAATTGCAGACAAATGTATGCAACAAATCGCAACCACACAAGAATTAATTGCTGCTAAGGAGTAAGGGATGTCGCTAGTAAAGGTCTATTAAATAAAGACAGTTTGATAAACATCAGAAAACGCTCACCCAAAATTGACAGTAAACAATAAAAATATCCATGCACAGTCAAATAAAAGGGATGGGGTAATTGCTGAATTTACAGAGGGTAAATCACAGGCAAGTAAGAAGGTGAAACACAGAGTTGATATAAAATGAAAGGAGTCTTTAAGCTATTCACGGAGAGGAAAACCAACAATATGCATAGGTATTCAATCGTGAGAAGGCGCAAGATAAACATTTAGCTGAGGAAAACAACAGAGGTAGACAAATGATAGGTTCTCCCTTCATCCTTCTCCTTCCCTCATTATATAGAGTTTCAAACTTCCTTTCTTTCCTAAAATATCATTTAATTAAAGTTTTAAAAATAAATTCCTAAAAATTTCTCTTTGTACAAGTGTCCCCCATCCCCTACATTCCTCCATAAAATAATTTCTTTAATTAATTAATTATCTTTATTTTCCTCACCCACCTAGAGTTACTCCTAGAATCACTCTTAGGTTTCCCCAAATTCTCTTACAGGTTTTAATGACCTTCCCCCTATTAAATTGCTAGTTCAGTTTAAATTAGAAAGCTCTTAAATGGTAGATACTTTTACTAAGTTTGACTTTTCGCTTTTTCCCTTAAGTTCCCTTTTTCCCTTTTTAAGTTTACCTCTTTTCCTAGTTTCCTAAAATTTTAGATTTTCCTACTTTCCCATTTTTAATTAGAACTCAAAAAGGCAGGCGTGGAATTTAACCATTTCCCCTTTTATCTTTTAATTAAAATAAATTTAAATTAAATAAAACCATTAATTCCCTTTTTAAATTTTAATTCAATAGATTTTTCCTTTTTATGAATAAATTAAATTTCTTACTCTCTTCGTGTTACAAGATTTAACGAAGATCATAATTATTATTTAAGTTGTTTTTATTTTTATTATTCTTTCTTTTTATAGAAAGAAAAAATTCTACCACTAGTGTAATTTAGACTTAGACCTTAGATTTTTGCACTGGGCAACATTTAATTAGGGAATTCGTTTTAAGAATACTTAACACGTTATTCGTCCTAAGGCCAACTAGGTTCATTCCTCTATCATCAACCTCACGACGTGCCCTTCAGGACACACTAGGTGCTCCAAGGGTGCCACTCACCTCATCTGTTCCCTTGTGTGATGTGCCCTTCAGAACACACTACATGCTCCAAGGGTGCCACTCGCCTCTTTCCATTTTTCTTGCGCGACGTGCCCTTCAGGACGCACCACGTGCTCCAAGGGTTCCACTCGCCTCTTGACTGACTTGGTAGATATCAATAACCCCTGGAGTCAATACTCTGCCAAGTTAACTTGTGGGAGACTAAGGGCCTCTTATTGCATGCCCCTTAGAATCATCGTGAGTGACCGTCGCAGTCTGCCCTCATGGCATCGTGGGTCCTCTCGAACTAGGTAATCATTAACCTACAGTTCGAGCCATGGCGGGAGTGCTAGTACGCTGTGGCAGGGCTCCTGTCCACACCTCTCCCTCAACATCTCTGGTAGTCGTGTGTGACCCTTTTACTCCATATGTGAGTCTAGTCGGCAAGCTATCATCAGCCTGCATCATCAACAAATCATGTCAGAACATATCCATATCATATCATCTAATCAGATGCGCTAATATCATAATAAAACAATCAAACCCCAATGGTACACTCCTTGACTTGATCTAGAGTCCAAGGGGTTCCATCGATGCCTCTACATATTTGAGTTCCAAAATCCTGCACACTCAGTAAAACCAAGTCAATAGCACCTATTTACGTCAATGTAGTAAAACAACATGTCATCAACCCATAACACCTCATAATAAAAATCAAAAGTTTTAATAGCATAGTAATCTGGATCACTTGTGAACACGTGTCCTCAAAGAATAAGTTTTCTCAATGCACCAGAGTGGGATGTTACATACACCCCCTCTTGGTCTAAACTTCGTCCCTAAGTTTCACAGTATAAATGATGAAATAAAGTGTATCACTGTAACATATGTCTATATATCAAACAAAAATGGAAACTGCTGGCGCATATCTTATGCATCCTCCCAGGTCGCCGAGTGCAGACTATAGTCGTCCCATTGGACCTTGACCTGATTTATTGGTCGACGCCATAGTTGTCGAATGCGATGATCCAAGATGTGGATCGGCTCTGCCGTGAGCGCACCCTCGTCCGACACCCACAAGGTGCTCAAGTCAAATCATGTGAAGGATCACTAATCATAAAGTCTCAACAGAGACATGAAATATGTCATGCATACGCCTCAAGAATCAGGCAAGGCTAGTCATCAGTCCACAGGGCTCTCTTTTCCAAAATATCGTAGGATATAGTTTAGCCCCCCCCCTCCCCCCTTTTTTTTCAAACTAGATCAAACTCTTATGTGGTTTTAGCCGCAAAAAGACTCGATCGCCCCAACATAACTACGATCGTCACGACGCACATCATCATAACTCTTCTGTCGATACTGCACTTCTTTAAAACTTTGTCTTATTGTTTGCATTTTCTCTTCCATTTCTTGGATCTCTTCTGGTCCCACCAGGACCCTATCCTCAATCCGATTCCAACTCAAAGGCGTCCAACACGGTCGCCCGTAAAGAAACTTGAAGGGTACCATCTTAATGGTGCTCTGGTAACTGTTGTTATAAGAGAATTCCACTAGTGGCAAGAATTCTTCCCAACGCTTTTGTTGGTCCATTACATATATGCGCAACTTTCCAAGGTCTAGTTTGTTCATTCGGTCTGTCCGTTAGTCTCTGGGTGATACGCAGTACTGAAGTTAAGTTGGGTTCCCAAGGCCTCTTGGAAACTCATCCAAAATTGTCCAGTAAACACCGATCCTCGATCGGATATAATCCCTTTTACGCACGCCATGCAGGCTCACCATATCATTGATGAAAACTCTAGCTATGTTAGGTGCCTGATAGGTTGTATGCACAAGAACACAGTGAGCACTCTTCGTCAGAGTGTCTACTACTACAAAAATCAAGTCATGTCTCCTTGCTGTCAGTGGCAATCCAACAATAAAATCCATCGAAATAACCTCCCATTTCGATTCCAGNCATTCTATCTTGAGATTGAGATTTTATATATCTGTGAACATTAATATTTAAATTAATAAAATTCAATAGATATAGAAGGACTCCTTTTTCCACAAAATTGTGGGAGTGAACAGATTACCCTAGCTAACCTTTAGGGATTTAACCTAACTAATCACCATTTAAGAATGTATTGACAATAATAAAAATTTACTTGCCAATCTTAATTAATTACTGGTGAAATTCAATCTACTAAAAATACAAGATTTGATAGTTCAGGGTACGATATTGTAGGCAAAATTATATCAAATGTTATTCAAGGGAGTTAAGGTTATATCAATGGTTAAATATAAAATAATAAGATATTATCCATACGCAGAGAGGATTATGGTTGTCAGAACAAATGGTTAAATAGGAAAATAATCAGAGATTCTTCATACGGAGGAACGCTTATGGTTGTCAGTGACCAAATAACGTGGATTAAAAACTATTCAGTATCAATGCAAAAGTAAAGAACCCAAGGGACAATTCAATTGGCAAGGGAAAAACACAGTAGTAACCAACTGGACGTAAGGGTAAACACAGTCTTATTATTTAGAATGCCGACCTGATAATGTGCCGACAAGCTCCAACTCAAAGCCATTTTATTAAATAGAAACGACCATAAAATCACATAAAGACTTGGCCATTTCCCTCCAAAGGCGTAGGCATCTCGTACACACACCATGACTAAATAAATCGCTGGTAATTCTTGGCGAAAATCGCTGGGTTCACAAGCATGTTACTAGGGAACTTGCTGGAGGAAAAAAGAACAACGCAGGCACATTCCAGAAATGCTAAGCAATCACGGATGAGATGTTGTGTAAAGGGTAACGAATCGAAATGGTTGTGTAAAAATAAAGGGGACATGACAATGATATTGTTTGGTAATAAAGGTGGCTTAACCAGACCAACTATCTATCCAAAACGGGCTGTTAAGGCAGTTGCTGTCGAAGGGAAAAAAATAAACAAAATGCCCCCCAAAAAATAGTTGTGTGCAACCTTCAATTCGCTGGGTTTAAATTTCACTGTGGTTATTGTATCAACCAGTAAGTTTGTGAGTTCAAACATTCAATATATTCTCTGAGTTTACAACGCTCCACAATTCGCTGTGAATATTAGCTGAGTCTAATTATTTATAAAAATGCCATATCAGATCAGAGGTAAGTTCGTTTTCATCAATCATACATTGGCTATCCTTCAACCTCATGCATTGACTTCACCATACAACACTGTGAATTAAACAAAGCTACCAGGAAGATCGTCAAGCTCAAAATCACTGCCAAGTAATTAACTAACAAACACATTAGTTTGTTGCCCAAATTATTACTGTTATTACATTGGGGCTACATATTTACACATAGAAATGGTTGCCCACAGTCGTATCCCGGTCACGCCCTAGATACAGTATCTTTGTCAACCCACATTATAGTATAGATTGCTATCTTTGAATACCAACGATAAAATGTTGTCTATAATATAGACATTCACTGTCTAAAAGTAATGAACTTTGCCATCTACAGAAATAACAGTTTCGCTGTCTAAAAGATAAGAATTTCGATGTTTATGGTATGTTTCAACTAGCTGTCAATAATTTCATTTTCGCAGTCATGCTAAATGTAGAGAAATTCTGTCACTAAAAATAATTCTCAGTCACCGTGCATGCATCAACTATTTATAATAAACCAACACAGCCTACCACCCATCTCTGTCAACACCACTCACATCACATGCAACCAAAGCAACGCAATCAATATTATCCAATAACGAAATTGCAGACAAATGTATGCAACAAATCGCAACCACACAAGAATTAATTGCTGCTAAGGAGTAAGGGATGTCGCTAGTAAAGGTCTATTAAATAAAGACAGTTTGATAAACATCAGAAAACGCTCACCCAAAATTGACAGTAAACAATAAAAATATCCATGCACAGTCAAATAAAAGGGATGGGGTAATTGCTGAATTTACAGAGGGTAAATCACAGGCAAGTAAGAAGGTGAAACACAGAGTTGATATAAAATGAAAGGAGTCTTTAAGCTATTCACGGAGAGGAAAACCAACAATATGCATAGGTATTCAATCGTGAGAAGGCGCAAGATAAACATTTAGCTGAGGAAAACAACAGAGGTAGACAAATGATAGGTTCTCCCTTCATCCTTCTCCTTCCCTCATTATATAGAGTTTCAAACTTCCTTTCTTTCCTAAAATATCATTTAATTAAAGTTTTAAAAATAAATTCCTAAAAATTTCTCTTTGTACAAGTGTCCCCCATCCCCTACATTCCTCCATAAAATAATTTCTTTAATTAATTAATTATCTTTATTTTCCTCACCCACCTAGAGTTACTCCTAGAATCACTCTTAGGTTTCCCCAAATTCTCTTACAGGTTTTAATGACCTTCCCCCTATTAAATTGCTAGTTCAGTTTAAATTAGAAAGCTCTTAAATGGTAGATACTTTTACTAAGTTTGACTTTTCGCTTTTTCCCTTAAGTTCCCTTTTTCCCTTTTTAAGTTTACCTCTTTTCCTAGTTTCCTAAAATTTTAGATTTTCCTACTTTCCCATTTTTAATTAGAACTCAAAAAGGCAGGCGTGGAATTTAACCATTTCCCCTTTTATCTTTTAATTAAAATAAATTTAAATTAAATAAAACCATTAATTCCCTTTTTAAATTTTAATTCAATAGATTTTTCCTTTTTATGAATAAATTAAATTTCTTACTCTCTTCGTGTTACAAGATTTAACGAAGATCATAATTATTATTTAAGTTGTTTTTATTTTTATTATTCTTTCTTTTTATAGAAAGAAAAAATTCTACCACTAGTGTAATTTAGACTTAGACCTTAGATTTTTGCACTGGGCAACATTTAATTAGGGAATTCGTTTTAAGAATACTTAACACGTTATTCGTCCTAAGGCCAACTAGGTTCATTCCTCTATCATCAACCTCACGACGTGCCCTTCAGGACACACTAGGTGCTCCAAGGGTGCCACTCACCTCATCTGTTCCCTTGTGTGATGTGCCCTTCAGAACACACTACATGCTCCAAGGGTGCCACTCGCCTCTTTCCATTTTTCTTGCGCGACGTGCCCTTCAGGACGCACCACGTGCTCCAAGGGTTCCACTCGCCTCTTGACTGACTTGGTAGATATCAATAACCCCTGGAGTCAATACTCTGCCAAGTTAACTTGTGGGAGACTAAGGGCCTCTTATTGCATGCCCCTTAGAATCATCGTGAGTGACCGTCGCAGTCTGCCCTCATGGCATCGTGGGTCCTCTCGAACTAGGTAATCATTAACCTACAGTTCGAGCCATGGCGGGAGTGCTAGTACGCTGTGGCAGGGCTCCTGTCCACACCTCTCCCTCAACATCTCTGGTAGTCGTGTGTGACCCTTTTACTCCATATGTGAGTCTAGTCGGCAAGCTATCATCAGCCTGCATCATCAACAAATCATGTCAGAACATATCCATATCATATCATCTAATCAGATGCGCTAATATCATAATAAAACAATCAAACCCCAATGGTACACTCCTTGACTTGATCTAGAGTCCAAGGGGTTCCATCGATGCCTCTACATATTTGAGTTCCAAAATCCTGCACACTCAGTAAAACCAAGTCAATAGCACCTATTTACGTCAATGTAGTAAAACAACATGTCATCAACCCATAACACCTCATAATAAAAATCAAAAGTTTTAATAGCATAGTAATCTGGATCACTTGTGAACACGTGTCCTCAAAGAATAAGTTTTCTCAATGCACCAGAGTGGGATGTTACATACACCCCCTCTTGGTCTAAACTTCGTCCCTAAGTTTCACAGTATAAATGATGAAATAAAGTGTATCACTGTAACATATGTCTATATATCAAACAAAAATGGAAACTGCTGGCGCATATCTTATGCATCCTCCCAGGTCGCCGAGTGCAGACTATAGTCGTCCCATTGGACCTTGACCTGATTTATTGGTCGACGCCATAGTTGTCGAATGCGATGATCCAAGATGTGGATCGGCTCTGCCGTGAGCGCACCCTCGTCCGACACCCACAAGGTGCTCAAGTCAAATCATGTGAAGGATCACTAATCATAAAGTCTCAACAGAGACATGAAATATGTCATGCATACGCCTCAAGAATCAGGCAAGGCTAGTCATCAGTCCACAGGGCTCTCTTTTCCAAAATATCGTAGGATATAGTTTAGCCCCCCCCCTCCCCCCTTTTTTTTCAAACTAGATCAAACTCTTATGTGGTTTTAGCCGCAAAAAGACTCGATCGCCCCAACATAACTACGATCGTCACGACGCACATCATCATAACTCTTCTGTCGATACTGCACTTCTTTAAAACTTTGTCTTATTGTTTGCATTTTCTCTTCCATTTCTTGGATCTCTTCTGGTCCCACCAGGACCCTATCCTCAATCCGATTCCAACTCAAAGGCGTCCAACACGGTCGCCCGTAAAGAAACTTGAAGGGTACCATCTTAATGGTGCTCTGGTAACTGTTGTTATAAGAGAATTCCACTAGTGGCAAGAATTCTTCCCAACGCTTTTGTTGGTCCATTACATATATGCGCAACTTTCCAAGGTCTAGTTTGTTCATTCGGTCTGTCCGTTAGTCTCTGGGTGATACGCAGTACTGAAGTTAAGTTGGGTTCCCAAGGCCTCTTGGAAACTCATCCAAAATTGTCCAGTAAACACCGATCCTCGATCGGATATAATCCCTTTTACGCACGCCATGCAGGCTCACCATATCATTGATGAAAACTCTAGCTATGTTAGGTGCCTGATAGGTTGTATGCACAAGAACACAGTGAGCACTCTTCGTCAGAGTGTCTACTACTACAAAAATCAAGTCATGTCTCCTTGCTGTCAGTGGCAATCCAACAATAAAATCCATCGAAATAACCTCCCATTTCGATTCCAGAATAGCGTGTGGTTGTAGTAATCCTTTTGGGTGTCTATGTTCAGCCTTTACCTTCTGACATTCTAGACATCTGGCCACATAGTTGAATAAGTTTTCCTTCATTCCCATCCAATAGAATAAGGGTTTAAGGCCTGCCCTCATCTTCGTGACCCCCGGGTGAGCCATGTAAACTGCTCTATGAGCCTCACTCAAGATCAACATCCTCAACTCGTCGTTCAGTGGTACGTAGACCCGATTTTTAAACCTTCATAACCATCGCTATCAAATGAAAATCCTTCAAATCATGGTACCATCATTGTGTTTTGTT
>JZKD02S1320218.1:0-11819 GCA_000966675.3 Picea glauca
TTTCTTTCAAGTTCTATCAACCGATTCTACTTGAAAATCCTTTTCGACAATCACCTGGATACCTGGACATGCCTTGCACTGCAACTGACTATGTCCCTCAACCATTGCTCTCTGGTTGCTGCTAACCATTGCCATTAATGGACTTGGCTCTCTGGGATTAATTTTTCAAAAGTTTTTTTACAAGCTGCTTCTCAAATCTAGTGGAAAAAAAGATTCTACCATTGGAATCAGAACACATAAAAACCCCAAATATGACTAATAAAACTCTGAAAACGGATCATGGCTCATCCGGGCATGACCTCTTCTACATGTGGCCATAAGCTTCCCTGAGCTTCTGTTTGGAAAAAAACACCTGTAAAAGTCCTCAAAAGCCTCTAAAACCTATCCCAATGTGTTCAGAGCATAACAATTACCAAAAAATGACTATTCAGTCACAGAAAACAAATTTGGACTCACCAAAACATGACCTCAATCAATGAGGGCTTCAAGCTCCGTGGAGCTTCCTGAGACTTCAATGGTTAAAAACCTGTAAACTAAGTCTTCAAATGGCTGTGAAAATAGTGCCAATGGATTCACAATGTCCAAAAACCCCTAGCTGGGATTTTACGGCACCTCATTCGGCCAAAAAATGAGGAAGAGAGGCCTCCTTCCATTCTCTTCCTTCAAGCTTGTTGTCTCTGGTTCGCCAAAATGCACCTCCTGTAGGTTGAACCAAGAACACGTTCCAAAACATGTGCTTAAACCCAACACATGTGCATAATCGAAAATGGTCCAAACTATAGGACGGTTAGGGCGCGCCTAGCCCCTAACCGCCAAGGCCACGGTCACATGGGTCCTCCATACGACCATGCGCTCAAAAAAAAACGGTTAAGATTTTAAACCAACAAAAATACGCCAAGTATCGGTGAATGATTGGTGGGAAATCCATTTGACAAACCAAACTAAACCCCACGCTCTCTCCGTATGTGGTCATATGCGAAACCATAAACTCGGGGGCTCACTCCGTTGTAATACCAACCCAACTCCCCCGCGCATATGGTATAACCACTGGTCACATATAACACCATAACCGCCAAGTTTATAAACCCTCAGAAATACGCGTGAGAGTGTATTCNAGTTTTCTTCAAATTCTCATTATGATAAGTGATATCATATTTTTAATGGATGGACCCTTTACATGTTCTAGTGAAAATAGAAATTTGATAATCATATTTGTTAATTTCATATACAGAACACAAAATATTCAAATACATGATTGCCCTTTATAAATAGTTTTCTTCAAATTCTCATTATGACAAGTGATATTATATTGTAAACACATTGCAAGATAATGATAACAATGCAACACCCTGACAATAATATTTATACACAGTGATAAATGTGATGAAAGTCATTGCCACAACATGAAGCCTTCTATTATAACGTTTGGGCTCTATTTTATTTACATCTAAATAAATTGCCTTTTGTGTAGTTTATGTTAGGGAAGATAAAAACTAAGATATACACTGGCCTTTGATGATTTGTGTGCAGATGTATATTGGCATTTATGATGATTCTTTATAAAGTAATCCAAAACGCTTAATTCTAACTTGTGTTTCTTATGCTATTCACATAATGGCTGAACAGGGTGTTTTAAGGAAAAATTAAGTTGTCTATCCCTTAAGAAGCTTATATGGAATTTGGAATAAGAGATATTCTTAGGTGTTTTAATTAGTGTCCTCCATTTTATAAATAGAGGTGTCAATTTATGATTATCAAATTCATTTCTAATGTATTTTTTTAATAATTAAAGCTTCCTTTAAATTCCATTGATCGGCAAAAGTATGGATATGCTTTAATACAAAAAGGGGGAGGCCACCATGCAACACCATGCAACTTCCAGTAGTAGATCCAAAATCTCAAAAATAAGGGCTGACTTAAGCCCCACATCCTTTACCATGAAGTTTGAGTCAAAATAATAAGCAACATAAACAAATTGGGTCTATGCCCTTGTGTCATTCACTTCTCGAAGTCGTTCACATAAGTTGTTCACCACTCACTGCACATAGAAGTTGTCCCCACACATAAGTCGTTCACTCATTGCACATAGTCCTTCCCGGGGTATGATGGACTCTTTATTCTCTCAAATCTCTTTATTCACTCGGATCTGTATATTGAACGGGGAATGTCTATTGCACGGGTTTGGTTGAACGGATATCCATTGAAGGGGGACTTCTCCTCTCGACCAATGATGGAGCCTTTTGGTTGTATATTGATGGGAACTCGGGTATCCAGTGATGAGGAACTTTCTTCTCCTCTCAGCGATTGATGGGGGTAAGGCCTTCTCTCTATGGTAAGGGGAACTAATTTATGACCCAACCAACCACAAGAGGAGGTTGAAATTGGTCTTCTAGGACCTTTCCCATCCAATTGTTTGATGATCATCATTAGTAAGAACCATGGTTTTCAACCCATTAGTGGGTGGCTTTGGGAGCTTGAACTCCACTAACATAGTAAGTGTTAGAGTCGGAAATTTATTGTCATGGTGTGGGGGTATTGTGCATCTTTCATAGCTCTCGAAATTCTTTCTTCTTTCTTCTTTCTTTCCCAAGCTTGTGGTGGGGCCTACTGTGGTTCAATTCAATGGAGCCAAGTTGAAAATATAGTGCCTGCGGGCTAGCTATGCCAAAATGTCTAGGAGGGTTCGAAGGCACACTTATTTTACATGGGGCTTAGTGCCAATACTCTAGATGTTGGAGATGCTCCATCTCTAGCAAGTGAAAATTTCTAAATTTCTCCAACTCTTTCGTCATTTGCAAGTGACATGATTGGGTATTTCAATGTAGCCTCTCTGATTTGAGAACCATCTTGAGTTTACTTCTTGTTCGCTATACTGCCGTTTAAAATCGAAAAGTCATCGCACCAATTTTTTATACGGTTTCCCTTTTTGTAATGCCTCGAGTATCTTTCTCTGTTTTTCATCTGCATTTAATTTGAATGCCTCCGTTGCCCGTTGTTCTTCATGTGATGGCTTAGATTGTCTTGCTTCGTTCCTTAGACTCTGTGAAGGAGACATATTTGCTTTTATTATCGCTCGCTTCGGCTCGTGGAGCAGATTTTCATGCCCGATCTCTGCCTCTTCCTGCATTATAATCGTCTTCTCTTGTCATTGTTCTCTTAGGCGCGAAGTTCTGTGTGCACATTGTCGAGGAGCCCGAGTCATTCCTTCTCTTCGTCTTATATATATGGGTTTGTATTTGGCTTCGGTTTTTCTGATCATGGTAGTGGTGTCTCCTTGTTCGAGAGAAAGGTCTACATAACAGTCTTAATCCGATTTCTCTACATATTTGCAAACACCAACCGAGCTCTGAGGGATGGAAACTGGCGTTGGCTTCGTCATTGCAAGGTAGCTCGTATGAATACTCTTGTGGAGAACAATTTCTCTCCTCTCTCCCTCAATTGGGTCAAATTCCTTAGGGCGAGTTTCGATTTCAATGCGATTCTCATATTTAGGTTCTTCAATTATTTCATTTATAGAATTCTTCATTTCTTCAAGAATGACACTAATAGTTTCCATATTGAACGTATGTGACTTTAACTTGATGTCCCAAGTTTTCGCTTTGATACTAATGTTGCATAGAAGCTATTTTATGTGGGCAATAGACTGAGAATATAATAAGAATACTTAATAATTGATATAATATATGAGATTATCATGAATATGATATGTTTATAATGAGAATAAGGGCTTGTATAAAAATCCACGCAGGCGTGCCTTTTTGTGAAGAGATATGATCCTTCATTATGAGGTGTACTTTATTAGTAATTAGTAATTATTGATTTATATTATTTATATTTTATATTATACATTAATGTTATTTATGTTTATAATAGTTCGCCCACAAAATATTGTGAAGAGCCATTTTGAGGTGTTCATTGGTTGTCTTTGATGAGACCCCACAAGAAGAATAATATACATGGGTGGTTACTAACACTTTGGTGCAGATCTGAAATTTTGATGCCAACACCATGAGTTGAGTAATCCACCTGTCAATCTTTTTCTCCACTTACTACACCACCACTTCCCATAGTTCCTTAAAAGAGCTTTGGTAGGTAAATGGGATAGCTAAGATTTTAAATATTTGGCTTGGCTAAGTCTAGGATCAATTTTAAGATGAAAGGCACTTTAGTACTAGGCATTAGCCGTGTGTAGCATTGAGTTTTGGCTCCTTGTGTACTTAAGCCCAAGGTAGTGCAAAAAATAGTTAGGCATTCCACGATATGATTACGAGATTGATCTTTTGAGATATCAGGGAACGAGTCATCAAAAAAATGCCCATTAACTAATTGCCCAAACTTCAACTAAGGGAGAGGAATACTTCAAATGTGCCCAAAATTGATTTTGGAGTTGAGTAAATGCCTCAACGCCTTAGTGGTCAGGACATACAGGGCTAGAGCCAGGGGACACCCCTGTCTAATGGCCTTAAACATCCCAATGTCTTTTGATTTACAATGATAAATAGAAAGGTAGGTGGAGGCATCCACAAAGTGGGTTTCAACATGGGAGAAAAGATGCCCCAAACCCTAAGGCTTTAAGCATAACCAGGATGAAGGGCTCTCGACTTAGTCATAGGCTTTCTCAAAGTCAATCTTAATGAACAATGCATTTAGGCCTGAAGTTCAGTCCCATTCAATTCCATCCCAGATTGCAATGGCATTGTCCAAAATGTATTGAATCTTGATATAGGTTGTTTGCTCAAGCTAAATAATCTTGGAAAGTAGATGCATTAGTGTCAATGCCAAAGATTTTTGGTAAAATTTTGTATGAAGTATTGTGTAGACTAATAATCCAACACTTCATGATAAGCTTTGGGTCCCCTACTTTGGGTATGAACCAAAGTGATTCTCTTATTTATATGATATATATAACACCCTTCTCACACAATAGAATCCATAAAAACATAAAATATGGTCTTTATCTCTCATAAACCCTAGAGATAATGTAACAATACATTAAAAAATCCATGATACATGAGTGGAAAAGTATCTAAGATTCCAAATGATGTCTCCAAGAGGAAGTAAACTAGGTCAAATATAAAATTGATGCACATGGAAAGTGCTCTAGAACTCACACGTGTGGCACATGTGACCTAAAAAAGGGGACAACTCATGAAAAGAAGCTCAAAAGTGAAACATTGCCATGAAAGGGTGCAACATTTCATCTCCAAGAGGTTTCTCATCATCCAAAGGGTGTGGGATATCATCAAAATATGCCTATCATCATCAAGAAGCCCAAAACGTTACATCTAGGCGCCCTGTTAAAATGTGCAACATCCCATCATCAAAAGGTGCTATCATCCATGGAAAGGGGCCACATCATCTCTCCAAGAGAAACATCCTCAAGAAAAGGTCCAACGTCCTCTAGATAAGGTGGAACGATTGTTAAGTCATCATCGACATGCAAGTCCCATCGTCAAGGAGCTCAAATTCATACCACATGTGTTCTAGGGTGTCTCGTCAATGGAGCAACCTCATAAACAAGCTCAACATCCTCCTAGGAGTGTAAAACAACCTCTCTCAAGTGGTGGGGATGACCTCCATAAAAGTGTGCTAGTAGCCCCTCAATATCCTCCAAGGGATCCAAGTGTCAATCAATCATGTGGTTACGTACAATCCATCATCTGAGAAGGGGCTTCTGTGGTCCAATACATCATAAGGATCAGAGGCAAGGTACACATTCCAAACATAACATATAAAGTGAGTCATGTCAATACACAAGCCAATAGATATATCCCACAAAGTATCCTTTTCAAACTTCACATTAGCTTACAAAGTTATACAATTTGCCAAGTATTGGTATGGGAGGATCATTATTACCCCCTTTTAGGTGTGCTAGTACCCAGGCTAAGAAGTATGTCCCAAGGAACCCATCAAGGAGTATGTGCAATGGTATGTGGTATGGATTGGGGTTTACTTCTTGGGGTGGATTCCATTGACATGCAATGCCATGTATAACAATCATCCTCATGAACACCTTTGTAGAGGGATCGCTTAGGCAATGAGGAACTCTTTCCTCGACATTGTCTTTTCAAATCCCTGTTTTCTTTTTTCTTTATAGATTTAATATTTTTTGGCTTTTGACATTTGTTTTGCTAAGTCCTTTGTGTGGTATAATAATATTGAGTAAGAAGTTAATTAGTCTGTCAGGTAATGATGGGTACACTAAATATTGTGAATGATGGGGAGGTGAGATGTTTATCCGATAAGAGAGCCAATGCAAAGGACTTGGGGTGATGGCCTTTTAGTGAGGGGGTAGAGTTCTTGCTTCTTTCTTTCTTGGTTTTTAATACTTTGCTTTTCTTGTTTGTTTCTTTGCCTTGCATTTTGAATTAGGGATTTTTCTCTTTCTATATCATTTTTTATAAAGTTGCATCAACCTCGGGCATTCAAGCCCCTTCTTTTCATGGGATTATGAAGCACACACCTTTTTTGGATACATGTAGCAACCATCCCAAAAGAAAGGATAACTGATAGGTCATAGATGGAATATGTTTTTCATGGTAACATATATGGACATGTTAACCCCATTAAGACCCCTCAGTAGTACAACTTTTCCCAAGAGTGACAACACTTGACTAGATGATGATGATGACCACCAAGGTGAGACAAAGAAAAATGTACAAATTCAAAGCATCATGATTCATTATCCAATTCAACCCATGGCCACCATTTTCATGCCCCAAGTATTGAAATTATCACTTGATATGAAGTGTCATAAAAATGTATTTGAATATGTAACGCACCATGTCATGTGAGTGAACTAAACTGAGCTTGCAATGGAAGGCATCTATAGGAAGCCGTCTATGGAGATTCTAGAATGACATATTGGATTTGTTGTCTAGAGTGTGGATCATGGAGAAAATGTTCGCCTCCAGTTACCCCTAGAAATGAGGGGTTAACATTGTGTTCATGCTCAATCACTTCATGGTTGGTCATATGCGCCATGGTTTCCTTCAAGGAGGAAGTGGATTCCCTAGTGTCCTTTTTGGATAGAGCTTGAAGAATGATTTGGTAGGCCTATCACTTGTTTTTAACCAATTTAATCAAGAACACTGGTGATCGTCTTTTAGATGGAAGATCCACTGTATTAAGTGGTGTAGCCTCATAACCTTTTATTTTTTATTAGATCTTTCATAATACAAACTAACTCATGGTGTATATTGTAATTGTGATCCCATCTTATTTTGGATTTTTGGTGTTTGTACCCTCACAATAAGACCACAATTTGGGAAATAGAATTGGCCTGCTAAGTAACCCAACTAGATCCTTGTGAGGCTAGGGAATGTGATTCTACACTATGCGAATGCATTCCAAGCAAGACTGTTTATGTAGATAAGAAACATTCAAAACATAAAAGGATTGGGGTATATGCGCTAGCTTTGCCCCCTAGGATAGAGAAAACCAATTGGGTTTGGTGGTGAAATAAAGTGTCGATGATGTGCACATGGAATAAAGGACTCCCTATTGAGTCAAATGAGTTTTTCTTTAATAGGGGATTTATGTCTGTTGGAAGAAAATTTCTCTCAAACCCTTTGTGGAAATTTTTCCATGTGAACCATAGTTTAGTGGAATCTTGTCTCTAGTTATGATTAAGGTCATAGAGTTAGTGTCAAGCCTTTAGTGCCCACTATGCCTCCCTTTATGCTATAAAAAATTGTACAAACAATGCCCCTTTGTTGTCTTCTTGGTGATTCACCATATTGAGATTTGCATAGATAAGCCAAGGGTGGTTAGAGAGGGCATAAATGATCAAACACCAAAATGTCACATGGGCAGTGACATCATTGGAATCATAAACATTGACCAACCCTAAAGTTAGTGAACTGCATTTAGAAGAATTCACACAAGTCATTGGGAGGCATATGTACCCCACTCAACAACATAATTGATAAACTTCAGAGAAATAAGGATCACAATCCCCTCTTTTCCATCAATATGTTCTTAATAAAAAAATTCTAGCATTGGGCCAAATGAATGATAGGGCAATAGAAATCATAAAACCCACAATTTTGACCTCATGTGAGCAAAGAATATATGTTCCACCTAGAGGAGTCAACCATTGGTAGAAAATTTGTTTTATGTTGGGGTCATTTAGGTCTTGGACATTCCAACAAATCACTTTCATTAAAGCCCAACGATGCCATGGATATTCACCTCATTGTTCTCGAGGTTTGGAAGAGCATTGAAGGAGTTTCCAAAGGACATAGTGTTGGTTCATAAAATACCAAGAATGTCTTGTTTTGGCCGTTTGGAGAGGCCATACACAAAGACATACAATATGTTATGAACATAATATATATAAATAAGATGTTCATAACATAATAATTATTTAGTAAAAAGTAATTATTAATAATGAAAAGACATGCTCTCGAAAAGACATGTCTAGTGGTGAAAGGGCACCCCTGTGTGGGTATATAATAAGCCCTCATTCTCAATTGTAATCATCAGATTTTTATCAATTATTCATATTTTATATATATATATGCGATTGCATATTTGGTTATCTATAACACAATATCTTGAAAGTTGCGGAGGAGAGACAAAGATCGAGCTCAATGGATACCATAGCGATAGAGAGAGGGCTCATCAACTACCATAGAGACATAGAGAGGGTTCAATGGTTACCACCCCCTACATGCATGGAACTAGAGGTCTTGGAGGCTACAAAAGCCAATGATCTACTAAGGTTGGTTGCTAATGAGGCCTTGGAGGAAAAATGCTTAGGAGTTGGGGATTTTGCATGTTGGGACTTGGTTGCATTAACACCTTTCCCTCATGAAAAACTTTTGTTTGTACACCTTCACTCTCTTTGGGTGTTTAAGGAGCTTTGGAAGTGGAAGGGGCCTATGAGGGCATGATCGTTTCAATTTTAGCTTGGACCATGAGCACACATTCCCGAATGCAATGCTATGAAATTTGGCGATGGAAACAAGGTATTGGGAAAAYTTATTTAGTGGACTCACATGTGATTCCCYGGTTACCAATCCTTATGTACATGAATTATTTCAAGTCTTGGGAGAGGTTAACTTGCACATAGATGTGATGTTGAGGMTAAGGGTTGAAAAATATTCTAGGTTCCCAAATAAWTYGCACCAAAGGAGCGATAATCCACTATAGTGGTAGCCAAAATTGCATTGGAATGGCATAGAAATCTTCCCAAGCTTGGAAAACAAGTTGCATTKCTTTGGTAGCCAAAAAATCATGGGTCCAAGTTTTAAGGACCACTAGGGTTTTCTTACATATYCGGGGCCTYRATTAATTATCTCCTTCACATGGGAAGGGTCACTGAAMTGGAATAAGGAAAATGCATTCATTATATTATGTGTGTGTGTGCATCACCAACCATTTGACTCCCATAACTCARACTCAATTTTGAATAATTTMCTCAAAGGGTGCTCTTCCAACAAAATAACCAATAATGGAACSTCGCCTAAACTCATAACATAGACTAGMAAAMTYAGGATCAAAGAATTTGATAGCAAGAGGGTCATTGTCTTGTGATACATGTTTAAGAAAAAATTCCTAGGAGCCTTGGTTGCCATTCTCAACGAGTAGTTTAAACTCATCATCGTGAATAATGATGGAAAGGTAAGGCGATGCCATTATTCCTAACCTTATGATAAAAGGTCATTGGCCTAATATTCCAACAAAGCCACACTTTATGCTAAAAAGAAAATACGAACATATCACACGTCGAAAGATCACACTCTTTATGCCATAACTCAAAACCCGAACAAAGCAAAAAAAAAAAAACTTATTGTGAACCTAATTTTCAATGTTGATTAAGATATGTGGTAAATTTATTACTTTCAACAAATTATATAGCAATCATAACTTAACGTAGTGTGAAATAAATTATTTTCTCTAAATTTTCTTCAATAATTTCCAAATACAATTTGTTTACTTGATCCAGAATCGGATCCAGGAGCCTGACAGGGCTCAAAAAGGCTCAAAAATGAAAGTTCTTGGAATCTGAAGAAACCAACACCATTGTGTCCGTCTTGTCTTCCTGATTCCGGCCATATATTTACTTCGTCAAACAGGCTTCGTATGCGAAAGATATCACATTCTGTCCGAAAACCCAAACATGCAAAAAAAAAGTGGATGATTGTACAGTCTGTACAGTGCCACGTGGTAGGGTGACTGTACAGTCGTACGGATGTACAACTGACGTGGCAATTTCTGGTGACGACACGTGGTAGGTGATGGAGCACATGACAGGTACAGTTGGACCAGTCAGAGGGTGACACGTGTCACCACTGTAAGGGTGACACGTGGCACAGGTTGACGTGGCATGGATGACGTAAGCAGGGGCAGGCACGATGATAGGTGGCAGGGTGCGTGGCAGTGACGTGGACCATCCGACGCTCAACAAATGATAGTTTTTGATTGGTGGAGAGGTGCCACATGGCCCAGTCATGGGCTGCCACGTGGCACCCTGTGGTTGGCTCGTGATTTGTGTAAAATTATGGGTTCACCACCGGGGTCGAACCCCCGACCTCCTCCGGGCTATGGACTGGCAGGACCGGGCTAACCGCCCATTCCACTGGTGGGTCTTGTTAACTATATGACAAAGAATCTATTTAAGTTGGTTTAAAGGAATGGTTGGGGGTGGAAAGGGTTGGGGCTTAGCCCCAACCCGTGGTCTATTCATATGCCCTTACCATAAAACCAAGCGATGGCGAGTGCGGGGGTCAGGATAGGGATTAGCCCTCGGATCTCGGGCGAATCCCACAGGACCAGGAGCTTCCACCAAAGTTGGGCGCGGGTAGTTTGTTAGCCCCGATCCTATGCCTACGCCGAAGACCAGGAGCCAGGGACAGGGGGGCTCGCATACAGATGGAGCGCCTGGCCACATGGCCACTCCCCCATATGACCAGGAGAAAGCGCCAAAAGGGGCTGTGCCCAAATTTATATGCAAAGTGGTTTTTTGTTATAATGTTTTGATTTTTTTATGATTTTCATGCCTGTTAATGGAGGATTTGGCCCATTTTTGGGAGATATTGGGCATTTTTGGAGCCCAAATTTTGGGAGGAAGTTGGGGATGGATAACCAACTTCCGATCTATAAAAACCAGGCCTTTTTGAGGCCATGGAGGACAGTCAGAGTAGATTTATACTGAAGGGAAGCCAAGCCAAAGCCATTTTTATGTAGGGAAGCTATTGAGGAGCAGACACTTGCGGGCCATTTCTGGGAGCTCCGGACATCCGTTTTGCGTGCCATTTTCTTTGCTGGGTTCTTGAGATCTGGAGAACATGACCAAATCAGTCTTGTATCCAATTGGAACTACTGCGATGTAATTTTGATCTTTTGAATAGAAATAAAGAAGCCTCACCCACAGAGACAAAGGCTCGGAGACGTAGACAACGTTGTGCTGAACTCCGTTATCAATTCTTGTGTTATGGTTTGTTGTTTAATATTTCATTTCAGATCTGCAAATGTGTATATGGCTGTCATAATTCCTTTCTTTTCCTCATTCTTTCATTAAGCTTCTTAAAAGGGTTAATTAACACATGCAATTTAAAACTCAACCATGGTCATTAAAAGATCCTACGGATCAAGTGGTATCAGAGCTAGTTGACGTTTGGATTTGAGTTTTGCATGTTAACCAGGGAAAAAATACAGTGTGGTGAAGGCGAGCTTGTTGCAGAGAATCCATTAATTTGATTGAGAAAGAGAGCTTCTCACAGTGAGAAGATGGCATCGGAAGAAGGGCTTTCTCAGGATGAGAAAGAGTTCCGGAAAACTTTCCTTGCTATGTCGGAGATGGTGAAAGTTTT
>JZKD02S1320229.1:0-11819 GCA_000966675.3 Picea glauca
TTCAGTTTAACGAGCGTGAAAGGTCACAAGATCGCTCGGCAATCTTTTCATGTTTAGAGGGTCTGAAAAGGGCTTAAAAGGAGACCCGTTATGTTTTGGGAGTCCGGAGGGTAAGCCAAAGAGTGAAAAAGACCCATGCAGATGAGGCTCGAACTCATATTCAGGAAAGACTATACGAAATCCCGAGCCTACTATGTTGTTAGAAACGGCATGGACACCATAATGCAACCAGGAACTACCTAGGGCATCCATGTTTGGGTAAGCTCTACCACCAAGTTGTGACACTTCTAGAGCAGATATGACGGTTCCGTGTCACAACCGGATGGGATCGATCCTATATCATAAGAACAAAAGGCAACGAGATGCAGCAGTTGGGATGAAATCCTATCCTATATGCTCAAGTTGAATTTTGGAAAAAAAATTATGGACCATGAATATATTTTTTATTTTTATTTTCTGAAACTCCATGAAAAATGTCCCAATACCTGATCAAATTCCTCCCATATAACTCCTGAACCACTCAAAATGGTTTTTGGTATAAAGAAACTGATAAAAGGGCCCAAAAAAGTGACAAAAAGAGGCCAAAAACTCTATAAATAGAAGCCGGCAGCTCATTATCACCATTGCTGATTTGGAAATTGACTCTGGAGCCAAAAGAATCCCTTTGCCAAAGATCATGATTCTGGGAGCTACGGCGGATGAAACAGACTTCTTCTTGGACCAAGTAAGTACAAACTCCCTAATCTTGCATTTCAATACTTCAACTATTGTTTGTTTTTGAGTTTGGAGGTGGGCGTCGACCTCAAATAAGTCGGCCCTAGGCAAATGCGGGCTGTCCAGGGGTAGCTCGCAGGTACCCATGCGTAGAGCCAAAGATGCACGCGGGTACCCGTGACTATCGCCTTGACAGCCCGTGGGTGCCCCCCGCGCAGTAGAAAATTGGTTGAAACAAGACTAAACTCCCCCCTTTTTCCTTATGATTTTTGCAGGATGTATGTTCAGTGGAGAGAGAGAGAGAATTAGGCTGCCAATGAGGCAGTGGCCGCAGATCCGAATGTTATGGCCGTGATGACACAATGTGGGTTAGTGAAATTCTTTCTGTGTCCGTATATGCGCGCTCAACCAAGGCTGCTGAATGCCCTGGTTGACTATTGGCACCCTGATGCAGAGGCCTTCATGATAGAGGGGCAATCCTTGGTGCCCACCACCGAGGATATTTACTTTTTGACTGGCCTCTCGAGGAGAGGGGAACCAGTCAACTTTCAGACTTTTCTTGTGAGGCTGAGCAAAGTATCAGAGTTGATAGCAGAGTATTGTGAGGCTGGGACCGATCTGAGACCTTCCTCGGTGCCCGTCAATAGAATCACCAGCCTCACCCTTCAGACTATTCTATCGCTCATTGGGCGGATTACCGACTCTGCAGCCATGCATCAGGCTTCGCGCGCACAGATGAACTGTGCAATTCAGTGCATGAATGCACAAATTTTCGATTGGAGTACCACACTGCTAGAGAGCATGAAGAGGCAATTGATAGATTGTCATCAGCGGACACACAGGAACTTTGGGTTTGGGACCATACTGTGTTCATTTTTCTTTGAGAGAGTTCTGTGTTTTAGTCCTCGGTTGACAGTTCGAGGACATCTGGCTACTTTCCCCGCAGTGTGCAGATGGGCAGTGTTGCTGCCGCGACAGGGTGGTGGAAGGACCATAGAGGCCTTCAACGACGACTTTTTTGCCTGGCTGTCATGGCAAATCCTAGCGATTGAGGATTACCCATATGTGGGGATTGATTTTTCCAGAGATCCAGTGATACCAGTGCCTCCTGGTGAGGAGAGAGGGGAGATGGGTAAGTCTCCACCTATCTAGTTTTTTTGTTTGCATATGTAATTTTTATGTCTTTTTTGATATATATCATGTTTTTGTATAACAGAGTTTTTGATGGGTGAACATTGTGTTGCGTGCAGATGTGGGACCCGTGCGACCTGTCGATTTTGCACGGAACAAGCACCGCCCATGGCCAGAGGCTACAGCTGTCGCCGCCAAGGGCGCAACAGTAGCAGGGAACCCCCCAGCAGGAGAGGCCGAGAGGGCTCTTAGGCAGATTGAGCGGAACTTCACTGAGCTCACTCGCACAGTTCCCATGTCAGAGATAGAGGACTTGCCGCCCTCTATGCAGACTCATATTGTTGGGGTACCTCGGACATGGGTCCGATTGTTTAGGCATTTGGGTCGAGCTGTGTATGATTATAACAGGGCCCACAGGCCCTGAACAGACTTGTAGACTTTTATGTGCCACGAGCACTGACATGTATATATTTTTTGAGGGCATAAGCCCTAGTGTCTCGTTATGGTTCCCACTTTTTGAGGCACTTGCGCCCATCTATGTACTCTGAGGATTTTCGGATGTTTATATATGGTTTTTTATTTCTTTTATGTGTCTTTATGGATTATGTTTGCAAAAATGTATTTACATGTGTATGATCATGATATTTTTATATGTGAGAAAGATGCCAATCTAAAATGTGATTAGCTAGAGTATCTGTGATTTGATTTAGACTCCTAGGAACATGAAAATATGTAATATAATCAAAGTTGCGTTCCAAGAGACATACCCTAACGAATCGTCGGTGTAAAGTAGGGTCATGCACACGGTATATTCTGTTTAGCTGTGACACAACCAGTTGAGCGTCTAGATAAACCCGGAGATGAGAGATACCCAATGACAATGCGTCACGAAGCAACTCAATAACTGTGCTATACTCAGCAACATTATTTGTGGTGTCACCTAAGCATATTCCTCTAGAAGATAACAACTGACCCTGTGGTGTAAAGATTACCCAAGCAGAGGAGGTAAGCCTCCACGTGTGTCGACTAGCACCGTCTGCATACCCAACAAACACCTTGGACTCACTTGACATCTGCCAAAGTGACAAAAGATAACATCAATGACACGTCCATGACACGTTTTTCAAAAGAAATGTAAAAAGTAATAGCACAAAGACTATACATATGTTACAAAAAGTTACCCACGGTAATCATGCTATGAGTAATACTTCTTGAGGTAGAGCCCATTTCTAGGCTCCGCCAAAGCATTCCCTTCAAAATCGACCAGACGATAAGCACCCTTTTTTAAAACCTCCTTAATAATGAAGGGTCCGAACCACATGGGTTTAAACTTGCCTGCCCCCAGGGGGTCCTTATCTTGGTCATAAACCAGGACAAGGTCACCCTCAGAAAAAATATGAGGATGAATGGACCTATCATATTGACACTTAACCTTATGCTTATGAGCCTCGCTGGCCAGGGCCGCATCGCGATGCTGTTCATCAAGCTGCTCCAGGTGTACTAACCGTTCTTCAAGTGGAGAAGTGTCTGGCAATAACTGTACTGCCAATTTCAGAGATGGAATTTGACATTCTATGGGCAAGACTGCTTCCAACCCATAAATGAGCTGGAAAGGTGAGAAACTGGTTGTTGTCTTAACTGACGTTCGGTAAGCCCATAATGCCGAATATAACATCAAATGCCAGTTTGACTTGGCTGAGTTGATGGTTCACTGTAGCATTGTCTTAAGTGTTTTGTTAACAGCTTCCACCTGCCCATTGGCCTGGGGATAGGAAGGTGATGAATGTTCTTGCTGTAACCCAAGCTTTGATGTTAACTTGGACATCATTTGATTCTAAAAGTGACTGCCATGGTCAGTGACAATCTCTCTCGGGGTGTCGAACCGTGCTATAATCTGGTTAAATAAGAAGAGAGCTACAGTCTCTCCATCATCTTTAAACGTTGGCATAGCTTCGACCCACTTAGTGAAGTAGTCGACAGTGACGATGATATAGCAGTGCCCCCTTGCTGACGGGGGGTTGCATGTAGTGTAATCAATCCCCCACTTCGTGAAAGGACCAACTGTGATGACAGGAAACATGGGAGCGGGATGTGCCCTCATCTTCCGTGAGAAGATTTGGCACGGATGGCACTTCTTGACCAACTCGATACAATCTTTAATAAGTGTGGGCCAGAAGTAACCTGCTCGTAAAATCTTTTGGGTTGTTTCCAACCCAGATAAGTGACCGCCACAAGCTCCTGTGTGACAATCGTTGAGCACTATGACGGCCTCCTCATGAGTGAGACATCGATGCAAGATACAGTCTACACCTCTCCGATATAACATATCATTGAGTATGAGGTAGTTCTTGGCCTGATGGCGTATCCGTCGATGCTCATCACGAGAAGCAGAGGTGGGGCACTTCAAAGTCTGGAGATAGATCAGTATATCTTGGTACTAGGGGTCTGATGACTCAATCAAAAACATATCCCCCCGGATAGGCGATTCCTCAGGCACAACGTCACCTGACTCAACCGGAAGTTCTGAAATAAGTTTTGCGAAGACCAATGACTTCTTGGACTTTGCTGAAATGAAGTCTAAGTCAAATTCTTGGAGGATAACCATCCATCTACTAATTTTTCCACCGATAACTTGTCCTGTCAACATGTACTGGAATGGATTCACGATGGCAACGACGGTGGTCTTGCGAAACAGAACATAGTGACGGAACCGTTGAACAGCATGAACTGCTGCCAATGCAAGTTTTTCGAGATGGGTATAATTAGGTTCCGGTCCTACGAGGCCTCAGCTCGGGTAATAGATCACGTATTCAGAAAACGAATCATCTTCCTGAACTAAAACCATGCCTATTGTTGACTCCGCGGCAGCCAGATATAATAGGAAATCCTTGTTATAATTCGGTGGTCGTAGCAGAGGTGCGGTTGTAAGAGCATGTTTCAATGCGTCGAAAGAGCGTTGCGGTGCTTCGTCCCAGAAAAAGGGAACATCTTTCTTCAATAAACGCATGAAGCCCTTGGTGATTTCGGCATAGTTGGCGATGAAGCATCGTAAGAAGTTCACCTTGCCTTGAAGACTCTGAAGTTGTAAAATTGTGCGTGGGGGGGGCAACTGGACTATTGCCTCCACCTTAAGAGGATCCACCATGATCCCTGTTGTTGAAATGATGAAACCTAACAGTCATCCTCACGTGACGCAAAAGCTGCACTTGTTGGGATTCAAGCGAATCCTGAAGTAGCAAAAGCGTTCAAAAATTAGTCGGAGGTGCATAGGATGATCCTTTCGCTTGCGAGAGTGTGATGCTAAATCATCTAGATAGGCCTTGACTATGTGTTTGAGATCATGAAACACGAAAGACATGGCCCGCTGGAAAGTGGCTCCAGCATTCTTGAGACCAAATGACATTTTACGATAGGCGAATGTACCCCACGGACAAATGAATTTCGTTTTGTGTTGGTCCTCAGGTTTGATTTGGATTTGATTATAGCCTGAAAAACCATCCATGAATGAAAAGGCTTCACAACCGGCGCATTCATCAATGATCTGGTCAATGAATGGGGTTGGATAATTATCCTTCGGACATGCCTTGTTCAAATCACGGAAATCGGTATAGACACGAATCATGCCTTGTTTCTTATCGACTGGCACGAGATTTGACACCCATTGAGTCAGGTGTATAGGGTATATGAACCCTGCCTTAAGCAATTTCTCAACCTCAACCTTGATAGCTGCTGCTTTCCTAGGATTAACTGGACAAAGTTTCTGTCGAGCAGGCTTAGCATCAGGATACGTGGTGATGTCATGTTCAACTATTTTCGGATCGATGCCTAGCATTTCCTCATAAGACCAAGCAAAAACATCACGGAATTCTTTGAAAAGATCCGTGTAAATTTGAATCTCTTCGGGGGAGCAATCCGCTCCGACGAAGACATTCTCCATGATGCCAGGCATTCGAGAGATGTTGATAGGTATAGTGGCAGCGATAGTCGCCATATTGCCCTCAGCATAAATTTCCTGAGTAGCTAAGAGATTAATGGGACATGGCTGATCTCCCGTCATGGTGATAGTGAATTCTCCTACCTCGATTCGGTGTAACTCTGGGAGGAAATACGATCTATGATGAAGATCTTCCTAGGGTTTGTCCGGACCAGTCATTGCTTCGATTATAGCTTCGTCCGACGGTAAGACTAAATCTAACGAATCGGTGTTGACAAGAGAATCCTGAGCCCAAATAGGCTCAAAAGGTGGATCCAACTCTTGTGCGGGAGTCGGATCAGGAGTAACTGAAGCTTGCTGGACCAAAGAGTACGCTACTTCAGTGGCCAACAAGGGTGAGGACATGCCCGCATGCCCTGTCGCATCCATTGTGGCTGATGGGGAAGGAAGAATCCACGGATCCTCAAAGTAAGTCGTGCAGAACGACGAAACATGGAAAATCTCAGCCTTGTGGTGAGTCGATATAAACTTGACATCACCTTGGGGAGGTGGGTAATTGAAAGTACCCATCAAATATGGGCACAAACCAACTCCTATGTTAACGACACTGGCTTGAGGATTATCTACCATGGGAACCGTGGATGCCCCCAAGGCTGGGTCAGGCAGAGAGAAGGACAACTGATCAATGGTCACTATCCGGCCTTCATGTGGGAACAATAAGACTTAGAAAATGGTAGCGACCATCGCTTGCATGGCATAAGTCCAACTACAACCTAACAAGAGATTGTAGTCGATGGGGGCATCGACTACCTCTACTTCGATGCACATGGTCTTTCCCCCTAACTGCACAGGGAAAGAAGGAATGATGCCATGTGGTTGGAAAGAATGACCATCGAATTTAGTGAGGAGAGTAGGTGATGGAGACAACTCGGGCTGACCAATGGCTTTCCAACATGCTAACGACATAATTCAATTCGAAGCGCCCTCGTCGACCACCGTGTGGTAGATATTTCATGTAAAAGTTTTCGTGGGGTGAGCCACTACTATCTGAAACGCGACGTGGTAAGGCAAACGAGGTTTCAAGTCAGTCGTATCTAACATGATGGTACCCGGGTTACATGTCTTAGTAGAGCCTAAAGCAGTCAACAAGGCTTTTCTCTGAGCAGGGCAACTTTGGAGGACCTCCAAAGCAGACATAGCACAAGGGGTTTGTGATAAATATTCCACCACAGAGTAGTTCTGGGCGGCCCTTGCATTTGGATTGTGAGAAGCCCTCTTAAATGCACCCTTTAGAATGCATGTCATTGTTTCACCCAATGTCTTCTCGATCTATAGAGGAAGATATGGGATCTCAGCTTCTTTGCCCTTCTCAGAGGCACTCGGTTTGCTATAATCGTGCGCTTTAGTCGTTATTAAAGCATCACTTCTAACCATATATACGTTTGCGGAAGAGGGATTATTTGGAGGAGGGCATTTTTCTTGGTTGCCCCCTTAACCACTTGCAGAGGCTTGAGTTAAATTTTGCCCATGCTGAAAGGGATTAGTCAACACGGCTTGTTGTTGTTGTGTGACAAACTTCTGGGCTTCCGCAAGTCGAGGGCATAGATGGGTCGGGTGGTCTTCCGCGCACAAGTTGCATGGATACCTCGCCTTCCTTTTTTTCGTAGTGCCCTTGCCAACATTATCAGTTGGTTTTTTATCCCCCTTACTCTTCTTGCATTGTTTTTTCTTCCCTTTAGGCTGTTGGGTGGCCTTAGGGTTAGTCGTCTATACGAAGTGTACTTCCGATGTTTGGGTAGGAGGAGCAGCCAAAGCAGTAGTCTGGCTGGCCGCTGAGTGTTGTATAGATAACTGTTGCAATTGTTTTGTCAATTGCTCAGCGGGATTAGTTTGTGCCAAACCAATGATACCGTCAGCATGTGGTCTAACTCTCTGTCTGGTTTTATCTAGAATCGATCGTGGTGCATCCGGCAGGATGTTGTACAATAGACCAGACTGAGAATAGATAAGCTCAAACTATTGAGCCCTCATGATGGCATCTTCCTTGGAGAAGACCCCTGAAGTTGCGACGCCTTTGGATAACTGTGGAACTAAAGACTTAAGGAACCACTCAAGCAGGAATGCTGGTGGGACGGGTACCTTGATAAGACTCTTTCACCGTCGCCACTCTCGAATATGATCCGAGATACGGTCCGCTGTCGTCTACTCGAAATTGGCTAGCAACTCTGTGCCGGCGTCGTATCTCATAGGTAACTGGAAATGGTTAAGGAAAGCCATAGCCAATTCGTCGAAAGAAGAATATCATGAACGATCGAGCTCTATGTACCATTTTGTAGCACTCCCAATAAGAGTGCGTTCAAACAATCGCAACTGGACGGAGTCATCTTTCAATGAGTTAGATGAACACCATAGGTGAAAAGTAGTCACGTGATCACCTGGATCTTTGTTAGGCTTGGCCTCGAACTTTGGAATGTCCGAAGGCAACTTCATTGGCATAGGAGGCCAACGCGGATCATGACAGATAGGATCATTTAACAACCATGTCAAATCGGGCAAGTGTAACGTCGCCAAGAATGGTAGTTTAGGTTGCTGCTGATAGCCTGGATAAAAGGGTCCTGTAGTTTGAATGGCACTAGGTTGCCAGGAAAAGTTTGGCTGCTAGCCCAGATTCTGGTAGAAACCATGGCCCTGACCAGTGTAAGGGTTTTGCATTTGAGGAGACATCAGTGGTTGATTCCCCATGAAGGACATAGGATGATGGGCGTTCATCGTATTTGATGGACTTTGAGAAGGATTACCCCATGCCAGTCCCGATGGGAGAGGCATAGAAGTCTGTCTGGGGTTCCATTGACTGTGGAAAGAATTACCCCAGAATGACAATCTAGAGGAAGGAATGGATCCTAGTCCTGAGTTCCAAGGTCCTAGTATATGTGCCCCCGACGCAGGAATAGTACCCTGTGCCGGTGTAGACTGTCCAAAAATGGGCGTGCCCCCAGATGGGAAAGCACCGGATGCGAAAGTGTTATTACCAAACGTCCTGTTCCAAACAAATGGCGATGAACCTACCGGATGAGTTTGCGCAGGTGTTCCTTGACTCCCTACTCCAAATGAACTCATGTGTGCAGGCTGCCCAGTGGACTGCTGATGCAATCCACCAAGCGAAGGGGACGAAGGAGAGATATGACCTCCAGTGTAAGGAAAAGCATTGAAAGGGAAAGGAATGCCCCCAAGTTGACCTTGCAGAGGAGCGTTAGAGCTCCCTGCCCCCAGACCCAAAGTCTGTAAAGTGGAGGAAGTGAGTGCAGGACTTGTACCTGAACTAGGCATACCGTATGAAAACGGAGGGCCTGTCACACTAGGTGTGTAAGGAGGTGTGGCCGCCGCGATAGATGGGGTCAGTCCACTGTGTGATGTAGTTGCGGTCGAGACCATGGTGGCCCGGACCGTCGACAAAGGCAAGTTAGGAGAAGCTTCTCCTGTGGTAGCAACAGTGATGGGAATGGAAGAATTCCCAGAGTTTGGTTCCATAACTGGGTTGGGCACTGACAGGCGTTCGAAAAATTGAATTGGCACAATAATGTCCGGCCAAGTATCAGTGGTTGAGGTTTCAACCAATCTAATATTGGCAGTCGATTCCTCCGGGAGTTGTTCGGGCTCAATGGTTTGAAACCCAGTTGCTTCGAAAGACCCTCTTTGGTCTAGCTTCCGCCTAAACGGTGGCGGGGGTGGCTCCAGTATAACTGGTGGCAGGCCCAGAAGCCTTTGTGACCGGCGGAGCTCTGAATCCTCCACTGTGTGAGACGATTCATAACATGCTAAGGTATTTTATACGAACAAATAGTAACACTTTCTAAAAGAAATCCCCTAGAAGATAAATCAAGCAAGCACTAAACTAGTTGGAAGAACAGTTACAACAACCAACACTGGAGCAACTTACCGGTGCAAGTGAAACTCGAATACGGAAGCACCCTCCGGGTATACTCTGCAAAGCGTGGCCCGATGTCTATCCTAGGTACCGCGGTATACCCCCGCAGTCACCCGTGTATGTCCCTAGAAAAGATTGGCAACTAGTTTGCCAGCACGTGAACAGTCACCAGGCGGGTACAGTCGATAGTTGGGTAGACCACAATGAGCAGGGTATCAAGCCAGAAACCTGTCAAGGGTATCGAGAGCAAATGGTTCGGAAGACGACTGAGGACCTCGAACAGATTTGAGACCCACAAAGCTCCGTGGCAAATGCAAACGATAGAATCCCTTAAAAAATCCTCGATATGTGTTCTCCACAACACTCGGTCCAGCTTTGGAGGGGTTATCTCCACTATCTTTCCTTATGCAACCTCATGTTTAGCCCCTGTGTTAGAGGGGGGTCCCGGATAACTTTCTGTAACTGGACTTCTTCACTTCCTATTGACAGATTCCAATGTTTGGTTTGAGTGGCCTTGGAGAATTTACTCTCCAACCTATTCCAAGGCCCTAGTCCTAAGCTAGTGTATGCACCCTACAAACAAAAAGTCTACTTGATTTTAATTAGTGTTGCTTTTAATGGGATTTTTAAGTCACAAGGTATGAGAGTGAAACTGATGGTGTGTAAAAGACTCAAAGAAAAATGAACAAGAAATGTTTGGAAACAAAACTTTTACAGAAAATGTAAAACCAACAACTTTTCAACAAGAAAGACTTCTTTTCTTTTCAAATTTACTAAGATTTTATGCTGTAAATATGAAGGACTTTCGCTCAAATCTGCGAGCTACTTATACTCTAAATGCACTGCAAAAACTTATGCAAAAAGACTTCTTCCTAGCTACCGATGCAACAACACAATCTTCAAATCAAGAAGAAAATGAAACAAGAGAAATTTTTTTTTATTAATTTCTAAATGACGCAACAAAGGAAAAATGCCGACAAGCACAAACCCGAGAGAACGAAAATAAAACTCTGGCCTAAAGTGCAGACCGCAAAAGAATCAGAGCAAATATGCGCAAAAACAATCAAGAAAGCACAGATTCTAACACTTGTCTAAAAACCATCAAAAATTTATTTTATTTTTTCTTTTGTCTTTTCTATCAAAATGCCAACTAAAAAACATAGGCTAAGGATAAGATGCCCCAACCTACTGACTGTGCAGCCCCAGACTCTAAACCCCTGAGAGGATCTCTTCTCACCACAGGAGGGGATGACTGCCCCACCCAAGCTGAAAAGCTACCAATCAAGCCCGCGACTGTCACCAAAACAACACGCGTGCAAACGCGTGCTGAGCTATAACAGCGCGCGGGTACCCGCGGGCTAAACTTGAACAGGCCGCGGGTCTGAAAAAAAGCTAAAATAAAACAACAAACAGGCAACCCAGACCTGAAACAGGCCTCTGGTATTGACAACTAGGGTATCTGAAAGGCTTGGATGCTTCTACTTTAATAGAAAAGGAAAATTTGCAAAAAGAAAACAAATGCAAAGAATAACCAACATAATATGGCAGACTGAAAGCAAGACAGTAAACCAATCAAGACCCAGACAGGATCCAGAAAGCCCCCTGAGAAGGTAAACTTCTGACAGGGAAGAGGAGACTGCCTCTTAAGCTTATTGGGCTCTACACGCTACTGAAACCACTACAGAAGGCGTTCAAACGCGGGCTATAGAAGGTTAGGGCACGGGTTACACGCGTGCAGGCCTTCTGCAGGCCGCGTGTACCTCTGTGTGTCCTGAGAATAAATGTCAAGCAACAGTCAAGGAAAAAATGGTATTGATAACAGGGTTCCCTGTTAGCTTTGACCTAACAGAAAACAAATAAACAAAGAAAGTGAAACTCACTTCTTTGAACTACCCAAAAACCTTCAATGAAATCCGGAAACCCTAAGAGTAAATCTCCCCAGTGGAGTCGCCAATTCTGTTGTGGGGAAATTTTACCCTACGGACTAACAAGCTAGGGCGTAAACTTGCATGCAGATCATGACCCTTCAGAAATTACTTTTAACCTTCTACCCCAAACCTAAAACCCTTTTTCACATGCAAACATGGAAAGAACCAACTAACCTTTTTATCGACG
>JZKD02S1320240.1:0-11819 GCA_000966675.3 Picea glauca
TTCCAAGTAACATCATATTTGAATTTAACAATATAACATCATACCTAGAAATAACATCCTATTTATAAGTAACATCATAGTTGAAAATTACAATTAACATCATATTTCGAAGGGGAAATATATAATGATACAATCTCTAAAATGACAAGGGACAAGATTTGAAAATGACCTATAACAATATTAAATGACAATACTTATAAATAACCATAATAAAAAAGGTCAATATATAGAATTRACATCAATTACATATTTCCAAGTAACCTCATATTTGAAATTAACAATATAACATCATACTTAGAAATAACATCCTATTTATAAGTAACATCATAGTTGAAAAATTACAAATAACATCCTATTTAGAAATGGCAATAGATAAAATAACCATATTTAAATGACACCTTTTTTTTGAATAATCATAAATGACAAAAATAACAATGTTAAAAATGACAATAATTAAAAATAACAATAAATAACGTGTCAATATATAGAAGGGCTTCTCATTACAAATATTGGTAATAAAAATTTCGATGTTTTACCATGATAAACTAAAATCACAGGAAAACCTTTTAAAACCAAATAGTAAGGAAATTCAAGCATTGTAAGTTGAACGCAACGACAAGGGATTAATTATCAATATTTCCAACTGACCAAACTGAAAATAAGACGGTAAGCCCAACCAGGTTATAAATTGGCCCTGACAGGGAATTATAACATCCAGAATTTAAGGAGGGAAAGCAGAACTATTCCTCATAAAGATATAAAATGAGACCGTTGTATACAACCACCCAATTAGAATTACAATGTGGTTGCATCACCCATACAGTCATACTGGTGATACACTTATTAAGCACACAAAAGAAAGGCTACGAGATTGTCCAATTGGCATGAGCCACTGGTCTCGTTATCATACAATCACGACTTAGATTGGCTGCTACCATTTTAAAGGCCATGGAGGTGATAGCAAGTGGTTAAAGACGGAACCCGCGCAGCTAGGAAAGTGCACAGAATAGGCATAAAAAAATAGTAAAAACGCAGACCCAAATAACAAAATGCAATTGTAATAAATCCCCAGAATGAGGAATGCAGACACCAAAATAAACACAGACCCCAATAAATAAAAACGAACTGTAATGATGCTCACTCTGAAAGAGAATGCAGATCCTTTAAACGTGGACCCGTGAGACTTTTCTTCCCAGAAACTGATTAAATCGATTGCTTATTCAGATTTACATTACAGTAATGGAGACTCAAACGAAACGCTTGCATTCACCAATTAAAACGCAGACCATTCAAGCCACATACCAGGTAGCAGAATGCCAAACGAAATCCATGCATGCAGAATCAAATCTCGAATTCAGAATGCCAATCGAACTCCAATATGCCAAATTGAAATCCATGAAAGTAGAGGCATTCAAATCAAGACGCAGAGAGATTCGGGGGCCAATGACACGTTGAGGGAAACACCCAACGCAGAAGGAAATTCCGAGCTCAAGGGAAAATTTTTTTTTGAGATTTCAAGGGAAGAAAGATGCAGAGTTAAGAGACTGACAGCTGAGGAGTATACTCCTCCCAACACAGGGATATAGAACGCTAGAATTTATTAAAAATACGCAGAGAAAATCACAAAAGGACGTTGGAATTTCACCCCTAAACGCAGAGAAACTCCACCATAAAAACGCAGAAATATCACTGTCAACGTAGGGATTTTTAACCCCAATCGTAGAAAAGTTTTAACAACAGAACGCAGAGAATTTCTTTTTATCAAGTCTGATGCAATATCAACGCAAAATTTTTAACCATCAATCGCTGGGACAAATGCCCAATGTAGAGAAAAATCTTAACATTCGAACGATGAGATACACCCCTATCGCAATATACATATCTATTTTTTTTTTAAAAGGCAGACCACGCCAAGACAACAACAACGCCGAGAAGGGTTGTAGAGTAATGGACAATAATAGAAACACAGAAAATAACAAGGGGACAAAATCATCCTAGTTAAATTCATCAATCATTCATCTCAAATTCATATGCAACTCAAACATTTTTCTTTTTGTTTTAAACAATGTATTGCGTACCTGGGACTAGCAGCGACTACCTCAAAGACGTTGTCCCACACTATTGCTCCATGCCGCTCCCGCTCGCTGACCGTAGAGACCTATCCGGTACCTCCCAGCCAATCGCTAGGGGTACTCTGCTTCACCCTTAGCCCCCCGAGCCGCAAAGGGGCCACACTAGACACAAAGATAAGACTAGCTTCTCAGCTCGCCTCCAAGGATGAGCTACCACTCCAATACAGCTGAGAAATTCCCAACTCCTCACAAGAAAATAGTCAAGCCACAATCTGGCAGCGTAACGTTATGCTCACTGTTCCTCCCCTTCTTCCTTCTTTTCCCCTTCTTTTATAGAAATTTGAGACCCACCTGCTTTCCTAAATCATTATTAATTTAATTTTTAATGAAAATCCTCTAAAAATTCTCTGTCATCCAAGTGTCACTCATCCCCCATGTTTCTCCAAAATTATTTTCTTTAATTTAAATAAAAGACTCATTTCCCTCACCCCCCCTAATTTCGCTCCTAAAATTACTCCTAGGGTTCCTAGATCCCCTTACACTCTTTTAATAACTTTCCCTAAAAGAAGTTTCTATTTTAGTTCATTATAGAAAGTTATTAATTGTTGATTCCTTTTTGCTTTTTACCCTATGACCCCTACCTTCCTTTATTAAGTTTCCTTTATTACAAGTTTCCTTATTTCTATTATTGGTTCCTTTCTTTTTTTTTTAAAAACAAAACCCAACAAGATAAAAGCGCCTATTAATCTTTTCATTATATTTCTAAGATCCTAAATTTTATACTCCACACTTTAATAATTTTATTTCTTCTTTATATTTTGAAAACCATGGGTTTCAATTAATTTATCTCCCTCATTACTTTACCCCCCCTTAATTTAAGAAGACTTACTAATACTTAGGAGGGTTTTGGTTAGCGTTCTTATGTTTATTTTTTAGTAGGGTCCTTTCTTAAGGCTAATCAAATTTTATCTTAGAGATGTTTTAAATTTAATTTTAGATTTGAACTGGGCGACAATTCATTAGGGGAGTCGTTTTGAGAATTTCTTAAGGCGTTAAGGTCTTAGGGTCATCTAGGTTGTCTCATCATCATCATCAATGCGATGTTCCCTTCAGGACACACTACGTGCTCCAAGGGTGCCACTCGCCTCATTTGCTTCTGTTGCGCAACATGCCCTTCAGGATGCACCACGTGCACCAAGGGTGCCATTCGCCAACTTGTGTTTCTTTGTGCGACGTGCCCTTCAGGATGCACCACGTGCTCCAAGGGTGCCACTCATTGACTTGACTGTTTGGTAGACATCTATAACCCCTAGAGTCAACACTCTGCCAGGTGAACTTGTGGGAGACTAAGGGATCTAAGGAATAAGGCCCTCGCGTTATTGCGCACCCCTTAGAATCATCGTGAGTGACTATCGCAATCAGCCCTCGTGGCATCGTGGATCCTCTCGAACTAGGTAATTGTTAACCTACAGTTCGAGCCACGACGGGAGTTCTAGTAGGCTGTGGCAGGGCTACTGTCCACACCTCTCCCTCAACCTCTCTAGAAATCATGTGTGGCCCCTTTAGTCCATATGTGAGTCTGTTCGGCAAGCTATCGTCAGCCTGCATCATCAACCATCATGTCAGAACATTTCAACAACATATCATCAAATAAATAAAATATCATGGTAAATAAATCAACCCAAATAGCACACTCCCTGACTCAATCCGGAGTCCAAGGGGTTCCACCGATGCTTCTGCATCCTCAAGGTCCAAAACCCTGCCCACTCAACAAAACTGAGTCAATAGCACCTGTCTACATCCAGTAGTAAAGAATCATGTCGTTTATCAGAACGCATCATAATCAAGCATAAGTGTATTAATATCAGAAAAGTCCAGATCACTTACGAGCAAGTTTCCTCAAAGAATAAGTTTTGTAAGTGCGCCAGAGCGGGATGTTACATACACCCCCTCTTGGTCTAAACTTAATCCCGAAGTTTCTCAGTATAAATGCTGAAATAAATGTACCACAATATCATAAGTACCACAGTATCATAAGTCTACCTATCAAACAAAAATGGAAACTGTTGGCGCATATCATATGCATCCTCCTAGGTCGCCGAGTTCAGACTATAACTGTCCCACTGGACCTTGACCTGATTTACCGTTCGACGTCGTAACTGTCGAACACGATGATCTAATATGCGGACCGGCTCAGCTGTGAGCGCTCCCTCGTCCGATACCTGCAAGGAAATCATGTCAATCACGTGCATAGGATCACTAATATAATGTCTCAAAACAGATGCATGAAAAGCATCGTGCATACGCCTCAAAGAATCAGGCAAGGCTAGTCGATAGGCCACGGGCCCCTTTCTCTCCACAATCTCAGAAGGTCCCACGAACCTAGGAGAGAGTTTATCTCCCTTTCCAAAATTTATTGAACTCTTATGTGGCTTAACCCGCAAGAAGACTCAATCACCGACCTCGTAACTACGGTTGACTCGGTGCGCATCGGCATAACTCTTCTATCGATCCTACACTTCTTTAATCCTTTGTCTTATGGTTTGCATTTGCTCTTCCATTTCTTGGATTGCTTCTGGTCCCACCAGGATCCTATCCTCAAGCCAATCCCAACTCAAGGGCGTCTGACATGGTCGCCCATAAAGAAACTCAAAAGACACCACCTTAATGGTGCTCTGGTAACTGTTGTTATAAGCGAACTCTACTAAAGGCAAGAATTCCTCCCAACGTTTTTGTTGGTCCATCACGTACATGCGCAACATGTCTTCCAGGGTTTGGTTCGTACGTTCTATCTATCCGTCCATCTCTGGGTGATATGCAGTACTAAAATTAAGTTGGGTCCCCAAGGCCTCTTGGAAAATTTTCCAAAATCGTCCTGTAAACACCAATCCTCGATCGGATATAATATTTTTAGGCACGCCATGCAGCCTCACAATCTCACTGATAAAAACTCTCGCTATGTTTGGGGCCTGATACGTCATACGCACCGGAATAAAGTGAGCACTTTTAGTCAGAGTGTCTACTACTACAAAAATTGAGTTGTGTCTCCTTGCCGTCAATCGATATCCAACAATAAAATCCATCGAAATACTTCCCATTTTGATTCCGGAATGGCATGTGGTTGAAGTAATCCTGCCAGGTGTCTATGTTCAGCCTTTACCTGCTGACACTCGAGACATATAGACACAAAGTTGACTATGTCAGCCTTCATTCCCTTCCAGAAGAATAAGGGTTTAAGGTCTGCCCTCATCTTCCTAACTCCTGGGTGAGCCATGTAAACTGCTCTATGAGCCTCGCTCAGGATGAACATCCTCAACTTGTCGCTTGGAGGTACGTAAATTTGAATTCTAAACCTCAATAAACCATCGCTATTAAATGAATATCCTACATATCGTGATACCATCATTGTGTTTTGTCCGAAAAAAATCCTTGACTTCTTTGTACCAGTCATTGTCACGCTGTAAGGTGAGAATCTTCTCATGTAGATTTGTCTGAAGAGGTAACACCGAAAATATGCGTGGCCTTCGACTCAAAGCATCCACCACTCGGTTCACTGTTCCCTTTATGTAAGTAATCTCAAAGTCGTACTCGCTAAGCAATTCTGACCAACGTCGTTGTCGCGCGTTCAGGTCGCTTTGCGTGAAAATGTGTTGTAGTCCACAATGATCAGTGTTTAATTCAAATTTCCATCCAACAAGGTAGTGTCTCCAAACCTTCAAGGCATAAACGATGGCTAATAACTCGAAATCATGCGTCACGTAATTCTGCTCATGCCTTCTCAGTTTTCTCGAGATGTAAGCAATCACTCATCCGTCTTGCATCAAGACTCTGCCTAACCCTTCCTTGGATGCGTTAGTGCATACCAAGAAGTCTGCGTCTATGTCAGGGACCTTTAGTATCGGCACTGTTGTCAAGAAATCCTTAAGCCTCCTAAATGCTTCCACGCATTTCTCCGTCCAAACAAACTTCTTTTTTTTCTTTTGCAATTCCATGATCGGATTTGCTATCTTTGAAAATCCCTCGACAAACCGTCGATAGTATCCTGCTAAACCCATAAAACTATGCACTTCTGTGACATTCGTCGGTGCAGGCCATTCCATAATAGCCTCAACTTTTGCTAGATCCACGGCGATGCCTTCGCCAGAGATGACATGCCCTAAGTAGTGAATCCTCGATTGATAAAAGAGCATTTGGACAACTTCCCATACAAATTGTGCTCTCGAAAACACTGTAGTACCAAGCGCAAGTGCTCGTCATGCTCCTGCATCATCCGAGAGTATATCAAAATATCGTCAATGAATACTTGGACGAACTTGTCGAAGTACTCACGGAACACCCTGTTCATCACACTCATAAATACCCCTGGGGCGTTTGTCAGTCCAAATGGTAAAATAGTAAACTCGTAATGTCCAAATCTCATCTTAAAGGTGGTCTTAGGGACGCCATCCTCCTTGATCCGTAACTAGTGATACCCTGATCGCAAATCGATCTTGGAGAACACCGTCGCACCCTTCATTTGATCAAACAGATCATCAATTCTCGGTAAGGGATACTGATTCTTGATTGTAGCCTTGTTCAGTTGACGGTACTCAATGCAAAGCCTCCATGATCCATCCTTCTTTTGAATGAAAATAACCGGTGCACCCCACGGTGACACACTAGGGCATATCAGTCCCAGGTCCAACAACTCCTTCAATTGCATTTTTAACTCTTGCAACTCCGGGGTCGACATACGATAAGGAGTTATTGCTATTGGTTCGGTTCTCGGTTTCAGGTCTATAGTAAAATCCAATTCTCTTTCTGGCGGCATCCCAGGTAACTCCTATGGAAATACCTCCGCAAAATCCTTCACCACTGGAAGGTGTTCTAGACCTTCTGCTACTCCCTTTTTGTTTAGTGCAAGGATCACATAAAGCTTGCACTCCTTGCGCATACTCTTCTGTAACTGTATGGAAGAGAAGAACCTCAGGGATACGCCCTGGTTCCATCCTACAATCACCTGTCTATGTCCTTCATCATCTTCCAAGCTCAACCATTTCATCTTACAGTTGAGTATCGCCTCATGCGATTCCAACCAATCCATACCAATCACGACATCATAAGATCCTAAGAGCATGAAGTACAAGTTGGCCCTCATGACAAACTCTCCCAGGTTAAGGGCATAGCCCGTAACCTTTCCTCCAACCTTCTGTTTGGCTCCCGAAGCCATCTCTACGAAGCTAAACTTATCCTGTTCGACTTCCTTTACCTTAATCCTTTTTAGCGTTGCACCAGAAATGAAACTCTCCGTAGCACCCGGGTCTATCAAAACACTAAGGGTCTGGTCAGCGACAGTACCTGTCATCTTGAGCACCATCGACTGGTGCTCTTCCTGGCGGTTATTCACCGTGACATGAATCCGATGGGCTTTGCCCATGCCTCCCACGGTAGCGGGTCCGGCTGATTCGGACACTCTGAGCCTCTCCACCAGACAGTCGCGCTGGTAGTGTGGCTCCCCACACTTCCAACACCCCTTCTTCGACCCAGTAGTCCTGGTGCCCGAAGTAGAAGAGGACAGCCCACTGGCCTGGAAACTAGGTCTGTTCTGCTGAACAGGCCTAAAATGTTGCTGCTGCGGGCGACGCTGTTGCTGATGCTGCAGTCCTCAATAAGGTGTTCACTGTTGAGGCAGCGGTCGTCTAGGTGTAGTGAACGTGGATCCCCTCTGGAAGCCATGATATCCCGACGTATGTCTCGCTGGTGTCTGCTGCTGCTGCGTACCAGATGAACCCTGCCTTGCAGGTCTCGCTGGAGTCCTGATCTGTCCTCCACTGATAAGCTCCTCCTCTGCTATGAGGTTCTTTTGGACAACATCGTGCAAGGTTTGAGGCATCAATATCCTAACCTTTGCACGCAGGTTTCCATTCAGGCCAAACACGAACTGGTTGACCTTGAGCTTCTCTGTGTTAAGGTGCGGAGCATACCAGAGAAGCTCCATAAAACGTGCCTCATACTTGGGCACCATACGACCTCCCTGTCATAGTGCGTTGAACTCATTGAGCTGACGCTCGATGAATTCCTCAGAAAGATACCTCTCTCGGAACCGTTCCTCGAAAAGTTCCCATGACACGTCTTCAACTACCATGTTTAGCTACGGCAGGAGCGTGTTCCACCATAGATCAATGCTCCCCTTCAGTTGAAAGACCGCCATGTGGACCTTCATGTTGGAGGTATAATCGCGAAGTGCGAAGCACATTGCCATATTCTCCAACCATGCCTCGGTGGCTGCGCCGTCCGGGGCACCAAAGAACTCAGGAAATTTCACCTTCTCGAGTTCACGGTGAACACTACCTGTAACAACCAGTGCGTGTGGCAGAACCTCAGTAGGTGCCAGTGCCCTGGCCTCGTCTCTATCCAATCGGCTGATCATTGCTTCAGACATGCGCTGAAAAGATCTCATCATCCCCACGGCATCGACAACTGTGATCTGCTCCTGTCCGAGAACCTGCTCGCCTCCCTGGGGGTTAGACCCCTCCAGCATGGATGCTACTAGAGGCGTCACGCCTCCTCCCCTAGCACCCCGTCATCTACCTCCGCGGCGTCCTCTAACCATGATTACTTGCACACACACAATCAACTCGATTAGCAACTGAATAATCAATTAATCATGTCAATGGAAGCCGTAGTGAATCCCAAGTCGCGAGTCGAACCCTCTCTGATACCATATGTAACGACCTCCTCGTTACGACAACAACTTTGAGAGCAGGTGCAATTTTTTTTTTTCTTTTAAGGGGTGTGCGCACGTGTAGAAGTAACAACCACACTTGTCTCTATGTCGCCACTCAAAAACCAAAAAGACGCAACCACGATGTTCAGCACAAGAAGACTGAAGGCACACACTCCACAATAAATGTTTTTGTAAAGTTAGGTGTGGCCAAGATGGGATTTGTACACATAGCCTCCTTAAGTTTTTCAAAATATTTGTTTTCTTCTTCAGTCCAAGAAAATGCTTCCTTCTTTAATAATTCTATTAGAGGTGTTTCTATTTTACCATAGTTCTTGAAACAAATGATGTAATAACATGTCAATCCTAAGAATCCTCTAATTTTATTCAAGGTTTTTGGAATTGTCCATTCCCTCATGGATTTAATTTTCTTAGGGTCCACTTTTACACCTTCATGAGATATAATATGACCCTTGAATATTACAGTTCTTGAACCCCAAAGGCACACTTGGAAGTCTTTTCCTAAAGTTGTTTTTCTTCCAATAGTTGTAATTCTCTATCAACATGTTGTACATGCTCTTCCAAATATTTTTTGTAGATTAATATGTCATCAAAAAATACTCACACAAATTTTCTAAGGAAGGAATTGAGAATAGAATTCATCAAGCCTTGAAATGTTGAAGGTGAATTAGTAAGACCAAATGGCATAACTAAAAACTCATAATGACCTTCATGTGTTCTAAAAGTTGTTTTAGGAATGTATTCCTTCCTCATTCTAATTTGATGATATCCTGAACGAAGATCCGACTTACTAAATAATTTTCTCCATGCAATTCATCTAATAATTCATCATTGACAGGGATATGAAACTTATTTTTTATGGTCATTTTGTTGAGTTGTCTATAATTGGGAAACATATGCCATAAACCAGATTTTTTGTAACCAACACCACTAGTGAAGAGAAAGAACTTTGGTTATGTTGAATGATGTCACTGTCTAGCATTTCCTAGATCATGTGATCAATCTCACTCTTCTATGCATATGGATATCTATAAGGCCTAATTTTAGGTGGTACACTTCCTAGTTGCAAATGAATAGCATGGTAATGATCTCGAGTAGGTGGAATACCCTTAGGAATTTCACCAAATACCTTGGAGTGATTGTTGATAATTATTTGGAGATTTTATGGAGTAGGGGCTATATATGTTTGGACATCAAGTGAGCATAATTGTGTAATTACACTCTAGTGTCCATTTTTGAGTAATGTTTCCATGCTATTATAGCTTATCACTTTAGAGGGTTTCCCTTGGATACCTCTAATCTCAATTTCCTTGCCATTTGAGGAAACATTCATGAAAAGATCTTGAAAATTAAAGGCCATTGTTTCCAATGATTGTAACCATTGGACTCCTAACACAACATAAAAACCACCCATTTGGATGGAAATCATGGGGCTATCAACAAAATAATCCTTGTATATTGAGGGTTTGTGGAGTATTGATGCCAACCAATGCATGACAAGATAATTGTTGGACTAGTCTCTTCTATATCTGGATCTTGTGGTAGTTCCAATTCCCAATCTTCTTCCTCTTCACAGTCTATGTAGAATGATTTATTCTCACTGCATTTATTCCCCTTACTATACTTTCTGTCGCAATTGAAACATAGTCCTTTTTATCTCCTTTCATCCATTTGTGGAGGTGTTAACCTTGTCGTTTGAGGTAGATTTGTCTTATGAACCCCAAAATGATCTCTTCTCCTTATGTGTGCAACAATGGTAGAATTTTGTGTAGCCTTATTCTTGGCTTGAATATAATGATAAAATTTCATAGATTCCATAAAAATTTTAGGGTATCTTAAGAAAATCTCATGTTTAATGTCCTATTTTAATCCACCCATGTAAGCTTGCAACAATTGTTCATCACTTATGTCATCTACCCTTCTAGCCAATAACTGAAATTCTGAATTGTAATCTTCAATATCCCCTAAGTGCTTGATTCTTATGAATTGACTGAAGTAGTCATGTTCCCAAACTTTCCCATATCATGCTTCTAAGTCCCTTGTAAATAAATCCCAAGTATAATGATAAAAAGGGGGCTGCATTTTCACTATCCATTGGTACCATTGATATGGTTTTATCTCAAAGTTCAAAGTTTCTATGTGAATCATTTTATTATCATCCATAATATTATGTAGTTCAAAATATTGTTGTATTTGTTTTAGCCAGGTAAAGACCTATGTTCCATCAAAATTATTTAATTCAATTTTGGGAAGGTTGAATTTAGGACCCCCACCATAATTAACTCCACGATTAGAGTTAAATCCACTTGAGAATTGCTTATTGTTATAAGGTTGTTCAACATGACTACTACCTTTATTATCATTGGTTCCTATAATTTTGATATCTACTTTAGGGCATTTTTCATCTAGATTCTAAATGATCAGAGAAGACATGAAATTTTGCAATTCCTTCATAGATTTTTTCATTTCTTCCTTATTTTTATCAATCTTTTTTTTTATGTCATTCTTATTTGCTTCCATATTATTTTTCATTTCTTCCATCTTCTTTTTGAAGTCATTCTTATTTTCTTCCATCTTATTTTACATTTCTTCCATCTTTTTATCTATATTAATTTCCATTTCTCCCATATTTCTTTTAATATCATTCTTATTCTCATTCATCTTCTTATCCATCTTGTTTTCCATTTCAATGATCTTGTTTTCCATCTCATGATAAATCTCATCGATTTTATCTTGAGTCATGGTTGAGATTTCTTGAGGTTAACCTTGTGAAGTAAATATTGGAGGAGACTATGGAGTCATATAAGAAAACAATAATTCTCCTCTTTCCCATCATTATTAAAAATTTTGAATCACACAAAACAAATATTCCAATAAAAAGTTATTCCAATTGTATGTTACGTACCTTTTTAGCCCTTAATTTGAAGTTTTTCCTCCTAGTCGACCTTCCTTCTGATGTATTTTTCAAATTTTGACCCCTCTGAGTCTAAAATTTTGAATTGTAGTACTATGAAATGTATTAT
>JZKD02S1320262.1:0-11819 GCA_000966675.3 Picea glauca
CGGTGTTGGACATCTATTTCTTCAGCTCAACTTATCTACATGCAAGAAGGTCAACCATGGTGCTGGAAAATTATTCCTTTAGCTCAACTTATCTGTATGATTGGGATTTTATCCTTCAAATCGGAATTGCTCGACCAACTAGACCTTCTTGATCTTAGGAAGTATGCCTCTAACAGATGATATGTATGATCCATACATACATGATCTTGGATTCTTGAATACGATTCTTTACATGCTGTTAAATAATATATGGTAGTCAAGCATGGTCCTCATAGGTCCATATTGGTATCAATTATCCACAGTAAACCCATCATTGATTGTATCAAGGTTATCCTAACTACTCTATGACAGAGCAAATATTAATCCAATATTTCCCCCATTTAAACTTGACTTGGGATAAACACCTACCCCCCCTCAAAGTTTATTAACTGGGTTTTTGGGAATATAGCATGCCCCCCATCACCTAGGTATATATCTAGACATTACACCAATTATTCATCAAACGAGGGGCATGCATGCCAAAATAGGTCTTACAACCATATTCACATTTACATGTGATTAACTTAAAACTCCAAAACAAATTATTACAATTGCATGCTCGAGCATGTGATGTTTGAAGAATCTATGTGCTTCATTATTTGCATGTCATATACTCTCTCCATGGCTCCCATCATCAAACCACTCTTAGTAGAGAGTCTAGGTCTGTCTTTCTCTAATACCAAATGTAAAACCCAACATAGTGAGAGAAGTAACATCAACGATCACAAAGGAATCACAAATTGCACAAGAGACTTTTAACCTAGAAACCCTTTATTCGGAAAACCAACTTTCAAAGATACATCTTCATTCACCTTGGTCAATCTAGCCAATCTGAACTAAAACAAGTCGCTCAAGGAATTTTGAAATGGAGTTCTTCAATCCTTTCAATACACTTCATCACATTACCAATATCCCTCGATCTAACATTTGGTGGGATTTCAGGGCTTCGACACTTTGTAGCTTTGTATCTCTGCCTTATCTTGGCGTTTAATTAAATTAGTAGTTCAGATATAATCAAGTTTGAGTGGATGACCCTGGTTTATCTAGGCTCTTTATACATATCTACAGTTTGTATTTAATCACCCATTGAGTGGATAGTTCTTATTCATTTCAAACACTTAGAATTATTTTGTGTGGTGGGTTCACGGACTCTCAAACTTGTGGACTCACATGTCTTCTCAAGTGTCATCAAAATGCATGCCCAACTTTCGTAACCTCCAATATGAACCTATACTTAGAAAAATAATTAAGTGATTTTTATCGAGTTCGCAGACTCATAGACTCATATCTCTTCTCGGATGTCATCAAAATGCATGCCCAACTTATGTTGCCTCCATAATGAACCATACTTCGAAATTTTTAAGTGATATCAATAGAGTATGATACTTGGCCATTTTTGGGGGTATCTAGACATGATACGATTTCTTCAAGTATATGAAATGAAGTTTCTACAAGAAACTCTTGATGCAAAACAAATGGATAGGGATATGGATGAAGAATTCATCAATAACATAGTTTGGGCTCCTAGGATATGGCATCTTAGTTTTCTTCACAGTAATCGATTCGATCGAATCGATTACTACGAAGAAAACTAAGACACCAGATCCTAGGATCCCAAACTATATTTTTGATGAAATCTTCATCCATATCCCTATCCATTTGTTTTGCATTGAGAGTTTCTTGTAGAAACTTCAATTCATATTCATGAATAAATCCTATCATATTGCATAGATACTCAAAAAAATGGCTAAGTATCACACTCTATCGATATCACTTAAAAATTTCTAAGTATGGTTCATTATGGAGGAAACAGAAGTTGGGTGTGCATTTTGATGACATCTGAGAAGAGATATGAGTCTGTGAGTCTGAGAGTCCATGAACCCGAGAAAAATCACTGAAATGTTTTTCTAAGTATAGGTTCATCTTGGAGGCTGTGGAAATTGGGCGTGCATTTTGATGACACCCGAGAAGACATGTCAGTCCACAAGTCCAAGAGTCTACGAACTCGTCACACAAAATAATTATAAGTGTTTGAAATGAATAAGAACCTTCCACTCAACGATTGATTAAATCCAAACCATGTATCTTTATAAATAACTTAGATAAACCAAGGTCGTCCACTAAACACTTGATTATATCTAAATTGTCGATTTAATTAAATTCCAAGATAAGGAAAATATATGAAGCTACTAAGTGTCAAAGCCCCAAAATCCCACCAATAGTTAGATTGAGGGAAGAATTAGGGACTAATGTGAGTCATTAGATCAAGTAGTGGAAGGATAGTGTAAGAACTTCGATAGATATAACTCTGGGGGAATTGAACAACATTAGAGTTGTAATATCCTAGAGTCTTGGAGTATTGAAACCCTGAAGATTGTTGATATAAGATCTTTTGTGATATTTCTAGACCATCCGATGGATGGGAAACATGGTGAAAATGGTTTTCATTCGGAATTGACCCTCCGAACGTAAAGAAATTTGAGTTGGCTAGAAATATTGAAGGCTGAAATAGAAAAATAATGAAAACTGTTGATCTAAGATCCCTTTGGTACCTTTCTCAACCGTTTGATCAAGCATTCTAGAGAAATGATCTAGGAGGGAAACATGTGGCAGAAGACAAATATGACACATGGCCCAATCAACCATTGACAAGTGTCAAGGCCCATTTGGCACATAAGTTCTATGAGAGTCATGAATCAAGGTGACACATGGATCCACATCAGTAGGACCACGTCAGCAATGAGTGACATGTGGCAAAGATATTGTGGGTCCATGTCACCAAGGGAGAAGTATGGTCATTCAACGCTGACCATTCCAGGAGTAAAAGAGTTTGAATCAGTTGGATAGCCTGAAGGCCGAAGGACTTGGTGTTACACATCAAAATTAATCACTTCGACAGTGTCGCAAGTGTCGTCATTACGAATGTCACAAGTGTTGCATTTTTCTCGCAAGTGTCGTCATTACAAGTGTCGCAAGTGTTAGGGAAGCATACTTCCATGATGCCTATGTCGTGCCTATAATGACATGAGAAGGACACTTGAAACACCTCAAACATTTGATTTGGAAGAGGAGAAATGAGTCAGCAGGCTTACAAACCTTTTGCCATCTGAAAGCACCTCAATTTTTTGGAGGGGAGCGCTCCCCTATACCTCTTCTGGGAGCATTGGCGCTCCCCCTTACACTGTCTAGGAGCGTTATAAAGCTCCTCTGGCCCTTTTGAGGGAGCGCTATGGATTTTTAGAGCATTGGATCCCCTCTAAAGCCTACTAAGGAGCGCTACAGCGCTCTGATGGTCCTTTTGAGGGAGCGCTACCTATTATGGGCAGTAGTTAAGTTGTTGAGATGAATGGGGGGAGGATCCTTTAATTCTTGGAAGGCAATTGAGATCGAATCCCTAGTCCAGCCATGATCTTAGGGTAGATCCTCAACTAAAGGAGGAAAATCCTCACCTTCCCCAAGGACATATCAAGTTGTTGAGCCTCTCCAAGGCTATATAAGCAAGCTTTCTAATGGTGAAGGAGGACTGGAAAAGGAGAATCACACCAAACTTATGATCTTATAAGTGGTGTTGGAACAGAGATAATTTTGCAGAAAGAGACCTATGATCTCATAGGGATCAATCGGTGAAGCTATCATCAGTCGGATCGTGGATATTTTGAGAAAGGGGTAGACAAGGAGGACTTGGCAGAACTGTTGCATTCCATCTATGGTTGTAAACAATGTTTTGTCCTCATTAATATAATTTGCTTGGCCTGTTTCTTTCTAATTCATGTTCAATCTCACATGAATTTGTCTCTTTAGTAGATATATTTATTTCGGACTAATATTGATAGAGTAGGAAGTGGTCGTACTTTGTTTGTCTACAGGGCTTATCGAGGAGCGAAAGATTGGAGATCAACTCAGAGCGTGCAGGGACAAACGTCGATAAAGAGGTACTTCTGTTCTCCTTCCTTCTCATGCATTAGTTTGTATAGATTTGAAAGGAATTCAGTGTCCACGTTAAACACTTTATGTTTTAGAGTTTAGGGTCTAGCTCTTTGAGGCGATCTACCTGTCCATAGGGAGATTTTCCTACAACAGAAATTGGCGACTCCGCTGGGGAATCGAATCAGAAATTTTGGTTTTGATTTTTCCTCATAAACCTTGTATTAATATTTGATTGATGTCAGACATTTTTTACCCCTTTATATCTGATTGCATTTTCTGATTGACCCTTCACTCCATCACACTCAGCTTGTTTGTCAAATTTTGACTGAATTTTAAGGTTTTTTGGACATTTTTGTGAGTTTTTGGGCACCAGCGCTCCTCTGCCTTGTTAGCAGGGTGCCATCACTCCCTTAGAGTGTTGGGCAGAGCTTTATAATGCCCTTGTGTCCCTTACAACAGAGCACCAACCCCTGTTTTCACAAAATCCCTTCAAAAAATTGCATTTTTGAGGTTAAAAAACCTATTTCTTACTTGCTAAGCTACTTTGAGATTCGATGCTTCTTCCCTTGACCTCTTACATCCTTCCTCCTGAGAAGTAAACACCTTATTGTTCATATTTTATGCCCTTCATCATTCTTTTTGATTTTTTGTTGTTGAGAGCTTGAAATCAATCCCTTTCTTTCTTCTCTCCCATCCGACTGAGCGGGAACTCCAGTGAAGGACATATGAAGTCTGTAACTCTTCTCATTTGGTTCTTTGAGGTCATCTGATCCAACCTCTTTCTCCTTCCTTTTGCATTTTTGGTTTTCGTTCTCTTGTTTGATTGCAAGAAGGGTGTGTTGTTTGTGTGAAATCTGTGTTTTCTTGTCTGAATCTCCTTGATCTGAAAGGGTAGTTGGCAGGAGAAATTTTGCATTGAATTGATTATCATTCAAATACAAATGACAAAAGTACATCTTAATGATTATTTTGCATATTAGTTTGCATTTCTGAAATGTTGTAGCATCATATTGGATTTGATTGAAAATAAAATTGATTGAGGGCATTCCTTATCAAGTGTTTGATAGTGAAAATGACTCTTCCTCTTTCCCTTAAATAGGTATTCATTGAAAATAAATGATTGCTTATCATATTTCATGCATATTTTTGGGAATTGATTCATCATTCCATCAGTTTCACTTTTGTACACCCTCTGAGTAAACAAAATCCATTAAAATCAATGCTTAACTAAAATTTATCAGACTTTTTACATCTTTGTTAGCAAACCTACATTAGTTTAAGGTGTAGGGTTTTGGAATAAGTTGAAAGGATAACTTTCCAAATCTATCAAACAAACTTAGTATCTTGTGGTAGGGAGATTCAAATCCAATTGTCGTATTGGCTTGTTGGGATCCCCCTCTCACACAGGGGTTACGCACGAGGTCGCATTCGGGTGAGTTATGGAGATTATCCCTCCGTGGTTCAATTGTTTGTAGTGGTCGGATTGTATATTGGCGGTCACTGGAAGGTAAATCCACAATTACTAAGTGGAAGCCTTTCAAGTTGATTTCGGACTTGTTATCCTACCCATACATTCCAATTGGACTGTCGACTGTACCCACCCAGGGGCTGACTACGAGTTGGTGACCTTAGTAGCCATAATCTTTAGGGTCTCACATAAGGTGAAAGTGAAGGGAAGTCTCACTGTACCTGGAACAGACGTTGGTCAAACTCACTCGGGCTCCTTGGAGGGTAAATCCACAATTACTGCGTGGAAGCTTGCACTAAGGCGTAAGTCTGTTAAGTAGGTCACCAACGTAACTGATCCACCCACTCTATCCCCGCCCCTTCCTATTTTGATCTCGCAACGTTGGATTTCATCACCAACTAGTGGTTTCATCGTAGGAAGGTTTGTTTGATTGATTGCTTCTCAGATTCGTAGCGTGTGTTGTTTGTTTNCCCAACAACATCAGATGTTGGCTCTAAGAAACCAGTTACTATTAATAGTACTGGGAGTGTTGATGAGGTCAACAAGATTAAAATGAAGAATCTGAAACCCAAATTCCCTTGCAGTATGTGTAAGGGTGACCACTTTCTGAGGGATTTCCCCGGTCTTACCCAGGTCTTAGAAATGTGGTCCTCCACGTCATCAGCCTTTGTCGGTCATGTCGATGATACCCCATCAACTAGTGTTGTTAAGGTTGGTAAGAAGAAGAAAACTGTCAAGTTCCCTTGCATGTTATGTAAAGGTAATCATTACTCTCACCTTTGTCCTCGCATGGACGAGGCTTCTTCTCTTTTGGAAAAACTTCAACTTCCAAAAGGTTATCATAATATTTCCTCTGACCCATCATTGGTTGAGTCTTTCACCAGATCTCGTAGATGTCGAGTCGAGTCTTTCATTAGGTCTCATTTTTGAACCTTCATTTCATCCACCTGTATCCTTTTTCTCCATCTAGCATAGAAATTGGTGACAACCTCAAAGCCGGTGAATTAATTGAAGCTTGGGGGGCATGTCTCCAGCCTTTGATGATCATTCTAGAGTCAAGTCACTAGCTTTCAAGCTAGGGGCAGAGTACTGAGCTTATTCTTTGTTCTTTCTCGTGCTCGTAAATACATGAGAATGCATCTGGGTAGACTATTATCTCTTTTTCGGACCTGTATGGATACATGAAAAAGGAACCCCCTAGAGTCACCTTTAAACTCTTTTTAGACTCTCTAAACATGAAAAGATCGTCGAGTGACCTTGCTTCCTTTCACACTCGTTAAAAGGTTTGAAAGGGCGTCTTTCGAGTGATAGTTTATCTCTTTTTCGGTCTCGTTAGACTACTGTATGAAAAAGGAACTGAGAGAGTTCTCTTTTAAGTGTTTTTCCAAACTCTATAATCATGAAAAACCTTCGAGTTTTCTGTCTTTAGACTTGCTAAAGCACACATCGACAGGCCCATGTGGGATCGAACCCTTACTTCTTTTGGTTCGTTAAACAAAGGAAGAGGAACTTACCGAAGGTGAGTTTTATCGAGAATGTGTTATCCTCCTCGAGCTCGTTAAGTTAAAAAGAGGTACTCGTCTATCTGGATGGGGGGGAAATTGAAAGAAGCAAGCCAAGCAATTTATTTTTGAGAACATTACCAAGCAATTCTTAGAGTTTCCCTTGAACATGGCACGTTGTCATATGCACGCATTATAACCTGTTGAACCTCTGCACTGAGCCAATCCTTTGAGTTTCTTTCACTCCTCTGGGTCACCTGACGTAAGTCACAGCATCCACTGCATCATCAATTTTTGGTCCATGTCCTGTTTCTATTGTTGTGCCTTAGTATTCAAGGGAAGTATCTTCCTCGAGAGTCAGCCATCACAAATACCTTGTCTCAATACCCGTGTCAATCCATGTTCATTTGATCTACCAATTACATCTCTGTGTCTGTTTTGTGTCATTGATGGGGGATACATCAAGTCCCTCCTTCGATGAGTCTATTCCTGTCGACTTCAACACATTATCCAGGGACTAGACTTAGAAACCAATTAGTAATTTGGGACCTGCATGCCTCAATGGAAGGCCTCCTCACATTCAACAGTGGGTTTACATCATTGACCTCTGATCAAATGATTCCACAGATGTTCGACTTCAGCTCATCCATTCACATTCGTTGAAATGTACTAGGGTACCTTGGGAATCATTGACATTAATGGTGATCTCCCTCACGCTTGTTAATGTTTACACCATTGATCGGTAATCAAGTGGTTTCTTCCATGTTCAACATCAGGACATTTATTCACATGGTTAGATTCGTACTACATCGGGATCGATAAGAAGACCCTGGGTTGAGCGATCACTTTGATATGTACTTTGCCCAGGTTGTGAAGGAGTTTCTCTTGAACCATGACACATATATTGTTACATAGATCTGCTTTGTATTGGTCGTGGCTATGTCTTGTCACCTCATAGATCCACTATGTATTCTTCGTGGCTACGACTAGTCCAGGTCATCAGAGTATAGATCCACATTGTATCCTCGGTGGCTATACCTTTTCATCAATAAAATTATGGATACGCAGTGTATTTTATGGTGGCCATATCTTGCAAGTCTTGATCACCCAAGCATAGGTATGCCTGCCTTGGGTTTGAAACATGTCATAATATTTGTTGGATGTTTGTGTGTAGATTTTGTCAGGTTCTTCGTGTATATACCCTTTCTTGAAAGTCTACAAAGCATTTCAGTTATCAGTTCCTGTCTTCTAACTTCATACTTTTGGGGGGAATCTGTTACACGTCAAAATTACTCACTTCGATAATGTCGCAAGTGTCTTCATTACGAGTGTCGCAAGTGTCGCATTTTGCTCGCAAGTGTCGTCATTACAAGTGTCGCAAGTGTCAGGGAAGCATACTGTCATGATGCCTATGTCATGCCTATAATGACATGAGAAGGACACTTGAAACACCTCAAATATTTGATTTGGAAGAGGAGAAATGAGTCAGTAGGCTTACAAACCTTTTGCCATCTGAAAGCACCTCAAAAACTGAGTTTTTGGAGGGGAGCACTCCCCTATACCTCTTCTGGGAGTGTTGGCGCTCCCCCTTACACTATCTGGGAGCGTTATAAATCTCCTCTGGCCCTTTTGAGGGAGCGCCCCCATAAATCCTACTAAGGAGCGTTATAGTGCTCTGATGGTCCTTTTGAGGGAGCGCTACCTATTCTGGGCAGTAGTTAAGTTGTTGAGATGAATGGGGGAAGGATCCTTTCATTCTTGGAAGGCAGTTGAGCTCGAATCCCTAGTCCATACATGACCTTAGGGCATATCCTCAACTGAAGGAGGAAAATCCTCACCTTCCCCAAGGATATCTCAAGTTGTTGAGCCTCTCCAAGGCTATATAAGCAAGCTTTCTAATGGTGAAGGAGGACTAGAAAAGGAGAATCACACCAAACTTATGATCTTATAAGTGGTGTTGGAACAGAGATAATTTGGCAGCAAGAGACCTATGATCTCATAGGGATCAATTAGTGAAGCCAGCATCAGTTGGATCGTGGATATTTTGAGCAAGGGGTAGACAAGGAGGACTTGGCAGAACTGTTTCATTCCATCTATGGTTGTAAACAATGTTTTGTCCTCATTAATATAATTTGCTTGGCCTGTTTCTTTCTAATTCATGTTCAATCTCACATGAATTTGTCTCTTTAGTAGATAGATTTATTTTGGACTAATCTTGATAGAGCAGGAAGTGGTCGTACTTTGTTTGTCTACAGGGATTATCGAGGAGCGAAAGATTGGAGCTCAACTCGGAGCGTGCAGGGACAAACGTCGATAAAGAGGTACTTTTGTTCTCCTTCTTTCTCATGCATTAGTTTGTATAGATTTGAAAGGAATTTAGTGTCCACGTTAACAACTTTTTGTCTTAGAGTTTAGGGTCTATCTCTTTGAGGCGATCTACCTGTCCGCAGGGATATTTTCCTACAACACTTGGTTCCAGCACCAGTCTCATGATAAGGTAAAGGATTTGATCAAAGGCACAAAGGACCCAGAAGTAAACAATCCCACGGACATTTGAATAAGGTCCTATGGTAGAAGAATAAGGGAAGAAAGAGAAAGTGCCAAAGGAACAACGCTTAGAGTGGTAAGCATGTGGTTTCGAGCCCGCGGTTACAAGGAAAGTAGATTGAAGGAAGTGCCTATCTGCAGAATTCGAATCTAGATACAAGAAAACAATATGTGAATGAATAAAATGATAAAACGACTTAGAAGGGATTTGAAGTCTTTTAAAATTAAAATCAAATATTAATAAAACAAAAATGTCACCATTAATATTGATTAAATGAAGAGGTGCAATGGTTAATTATTAAAGGACACAGTGGTTCTCAAATTCAAACCTATTGAAATACTATATAAACCAGAAATGGTGGTGGAAAGAAATTTTCTATGAGGTTTAATTCAGAATATCAAACACAGACAGAGTCCAAGGAAGAACATGAAACATTCACATAAAGAGAGGGTGGTAGGGACGAGCAAGGGAGGATTGGAGTCTTCTATAGGTTGAAGCTTAAAATAAGGGAGTTGGTGCTTCCTAAAATTAGTGCTTGAAACTAAGGGAGTTAGTGCTTCCTCAAGTTGGTGCTTGAAAACAAGAGAATTGGTGCTTCCTAGAATTGGTGCTCTAAAACAAAAGATTAGTGTCTCCTTCAGTTGATGCTCAAAAGAAGAAATATCGATGTCTCCTACACATTATAACTTGTAATTTTTGTAATTATTATATTTAATCTATTTTCAATACATTTTTCTTATTAATCAATTGTCAAATTTAATAATTAATTATTATTAAAACCATTAAATAGATTCACCCCCTCAATATTGCCTAACATTGCAACAATTATGTACATAATATTAATATTTTAATACAAATAAACTTACTTTAAAAAATAATCAAAACATAATAACTTTTAATGAATTGGTTTTACCCGTTAATAATGATCAACATGTAAACCTATTAAACCTATTAAAATATTTAAAAGTAAAAATAAAATATTATTATTTATAAGATTTATGAATTTGACATTTTAACTTTTCATGATCAACCTTTAAGAAAATTATAATATTTAAAAGTAAAAATAAAATCCTATTACGTATACCAATTTATGATTTTGACATTCTAACCTTCATAACCTTTTGGTTTATGATGTGAGAACACATTTTCTTCCTTACATTTATCGAAAAACTAAAACAATTGTGGTGGATTGGATCAATGTGAATGGTCCCTTCTCCTTGAAAATTGTAGGTGTATGTGAAAAAAAAAAATGTTTAATATATATATATATATATATGAATCAATAGAGCAAGAGGAGGGGTATGCGGTTAGGGTTTTCCTGATCGTAGATGACATGCACTTTTCTCTCCTGCGGCTTGGGAGAGATTCTCCCGAGGTCCCTTGCTCGGTTGCATCTCCTCTCAAAAATTTCTCTCTCCTCCAGAGTCCCTTCTCCCTGGTCTATCCAAGAGAGGTGGCTCCTCTCCTCATTGATTGGTTCACTCGTGCGGATCAGGCTCTTCTTTTCTGTTGCAGGAGGGTTGTGGTATTGTGCTACTACTCCTTTTTGGGACACTGCGTTCTCCCTAAACCATCTACTTGCTTAGTTCAGGGCTTGGTGCCCGAACCCGTTTTTGGTCTTTTTTTTCAGCATCCGACTGCATGTGGTGCGACTGCATGTTTGTTCAACATCCAATATTATCTCAGATCTGTAGATTTATGGAGTCGCGGTTGGTTCTTCCACTAAGGGTGCGAAAATCTGGGTCTGAGCGGGTTAGTGGGGGGATCCATATATTTGGATGCATTTTTTCTTGGAGGTCTCGAGTCTTGTTGAAGATTCCTTATTATGTTTTGGATCCATCCCTTGGTCTGTTGAGGTCCCGGTCCTCTTCGATTGAGCCAGATGGTGTGTGTATTTCTCTTCAGATCTAGGTTTTTGTGCGCCATATCTTTTACTTCTCGAACTATCTCTTCATATTTGTTTCCTAGAGACTTTTTTGTCATCCGCGGGTTTATGGTCCTCTACCTCTTCAACCTCTAGAATGTGTGGAGGCATTTTCTTGTATACTTTTTAGGTTTTGGCCTCACCAATCCATCCCTACTAGTTTGTTCAAGGCTTCATGCATTTTTAGGGTTTTCTCGGTGGTCTTAGTGTTTGGGATCCCCGGTGTCCCCTTTTGGTCTGTGATGGGGAGTGGTTGTTTGGGTTTTTTGTTGCTTCATGGTGGGGTTGGTTTCAGGGATTTGAGGTCCATCTCAAGGGCATGGAGTGTTGATTTTGTGAAGCTGGGGTTATCACTTTGAGGTCCATAATGGGCATGTGGCTTTTGGTTTCCCTCCACTGTGGGTGTAGTCT
>JZKD02S1320284.1:0-11819 GCA_000966675.3 Picea glauca
GCACACTATGTGAGAAAGAGGGACACCAAACCAATAATTGCCCATCACTACCTGAATTACGAAATTTGATTCCCCCCAATCCAACTCCAACAACACCCGTCACTACTGCAAGTACAACTACCACCCAACCTTCCAGTAGTAAAGGGTTGAGGACCAAATTTGCGTGTGCCATATGTTCAGAATTTGGCCATTACACCCATCATTGCCCAACACTACCACGCTTTCGGTAGACATTAGCGGCCATGTGCCAGAATTTCCAGAACAACCCACACCCTGCTACGTCCTCTTCAACAAATATCACTGACATTTTCTATGTCACCACTTCAGTTAATGAACGTATGATATTCCCTTGCTCTCTCTGCGATTCATTAACTCATTTTACATACCAGTGTCCTATGATCCTTACATACAGGCGACGTCAATTGGCCCTGCTTCACCCACCTGCAGAGGCGATACTTGACATTACTTCGTCACTCAAGGATCTTCATGTCATTTGTCCTGAGCCTGAGGAACTCCCAATGCCTCCATGGTGCTTTAATGACATCTCCGAGGATTTACCCCGCAATCCCCCCAACTCTCATGTTCATTCTTCTATGGACACCCTCCACCCAACCACCATGGGTACTCCTTAGTACTTCAATATATGGTTCATGTCGAGTGAACCCTCACCATCTGCTCGCACCAGTCCCCTTGCGTCTCCAGCAGGGGGCAATCACACTAGCGCTGAGATCACTCCTCACGACCCCTTGTATTCCCAGCGTTTCCAATGCGATGAGGAAATCTTGGAAGAACTACAATGCCCAGACTCTCCCTGGGATGCACTACATCATCGTGCACTCTTCCTACCATAGAAATCCCTCATGCTTCCTAACCAAAACCCCATTTACGCGGTCGAAACCAAAGATTTTATCCCATCCAGACCTATCGATTGGTTCAACAACCCCATTCCTGCCCCTGACTCTTTTGAAGAAGGTAATATGGCCAACATTTCCCCCACCATCAAAATCGACATTTCCATTAAAAATGACATCGTCGAAGAAATCATCATTGGAGCTGCTTGCACTCCTCAGGAAATCACCACATATAAATCCCTCTTCCAGGAATACAGGGATATTTTTGCTTGGTCATACACAGAGATGCCTGGCCTTGACCCATCTATTGTCGAGCATCGCATCGACACCTGGCCTGACATCACACAAGTTCGCCAGAAACAACGGCCGCTACACCCATCCAAGGCCGCGGCTATCAAAGCCGAAATTGACAAATTACATACGGTCAGGTTTATCTACCCCATCGCTTACACTTCGTGGGTTTCCAACCCTGTACCCGTCGACAAAAAACAGGGCACGATCCGCGTTTGCACATAATTTTGCGATCTCAATAACGCATGTCCAAAAGACAACTTTCCAACGCCTTTCATCGATCAAATTATCGACGACTGCGCCGACCACGAGGCTCTCTCCTTCATGGACGGATTCTCTGGCTATAACCAAATCCAAATCCACCCAGCCGATCAGTATAAAACCGCATTCATTACCCCATGGGGTACCTTTGCATATCGTGTCATGCCTTTCGGCTTAAAAAATGTCGGCGCAACCTTCCAGCGGGCCATGACATACATATTTCACGATCTGGCTGAAATCATCCTTGCCTACTTGGACGACCTCACAACTCGCTCCAAGAAACGCACCCAACATCTCAATGATTTACGAATCATCTTTCAACGGTGTCGTTAGTACAACATCCGCTTGAATCTTCTCAAGTGTGTGTTTTGCGTCACCGCAGGGTGCCTCCTCGATTTTATCGTTTCCCAAAGCGGTATTACTGTGGACCCCCTCAAAGTCAAAGCCATCACCGAAATTCCACCTCCCTGGAATTTACGACAACTTCAGAGTCTCCAGGGCAAAGATAACTTCCTCAGATGCTTTGTCCCCGATTACGCCATACGCACACATGGTTTCCTTCGCTTACTATGTCATGACATCCCCTTTCACTGAGACGACTATGCCCAACAGTCCTTTGACGATCTCAAAGCAGCGCTTTCAAATGCACCTTTAATTAGTGCACCTGACTATAATCGCGACTACATCCTCTACGTATCAACATCAGCTGTATCGGTAGCCGGCGTCCTCATCCATCTCAGAGATGACAATCGTGAACACGTCATTTACTATGTTAGTAAGAACCTCTCAGGGCTTCCCTTGAAGTATAAACACGAAGAGAAGCTTGCTCTTGCCGTTGTCCTTGCAGTCCAGAAACTGCGCCATTACATTCTGCTTCGCACCACAAAGGTCGTCGCAGATTCCAACCCTATGCAGTACTTGTTCAGTTGTCGACAAGTTAACGGAAAATTCGCTCGATGGATCGTTATCCTTCAGGAATACGACCTCGAGTTCTCAACACCAAAGAGTAAGAAGGCCCTCGTTCTAGCCAAATTTGTCACGACCCTTCCCTCTAACACCACCAGTGTCCTCGTCAACACTGACTTTCCAGATGAACATCTCTTTTACATCACGTCATATGATCCTTGGTGTGGCGACCTCCTCGTCTACCTACGGACTCAAAATTTCGGTAACCACCTTACACAAGATGATCATCAGTGTATTCGCCATCAGGCCCCCCGCTATCTCCTCATCGGAGACATCCTATATCAGCGGGGCGTCGACACCATTCTTCGTCATTGCCTGACTATTGATGAGGCCGACAGAGTCTTAAACAACTACCACAACGAGGCATGTGGGGGCCATATTTCGGGTATCTCCACAGCTCAGAAGATTATCCGAGCCAATTACTTTTGGCCTACCTTGTTTCACGATTGCATTCACGCCGTGAAACATTGTGAGCAATGTCAGCTCTATGCCAACAAAGCTCGAGCTCCCCCCGCTCTTCTTCACCCTGTCATTACTGCGGGCCCTTTTTGTAAATGGGGCATCGACTTTATGACTTGCAATCCCCCCTCCAACAATGGTCACAAATACATTGTTGTCTCCGTTGATTACTTCACCAAATAGGCCGAAGCTATGCCCACTTTCAACAACACTGCTGACATTGCAACGCGTTTCTTCTTTAACCACGTCATATCCCATTTTGGCGTACCACTCCAACTTGTTTTCGACCATGGGAAACACTTCGAGAATGAGATCTTCGTCGAACTCTNACCCGTCACTACTGCAAGTACCACTACCACCCAACCTTCCAGTAGTAAAGGGTTGAGGACCAAATTTGCGTGTGCCATATGTTCAGAATTTGGCCATTACACCCATCATTGCCCAACACTACCATGCTTTCGGTAGACATTAGCGGCCATGTGCCAGAATTTCCAGAACAACCCACACCCTGCTACGTCCTCTTCAACAAATATTGCTGACATTTTCTATGTCACCACTTCAGTTAATGAACGTATGATATGCCCTTGCTCTCTTTGCGATTCATTAACTCATTTTACATACCAGTGTCCTATGATCCTTACATACAGGCGACGTCAATTGGCCCTGCTTCACCCACCTGCAGAGGCGATACTTGAAATTACTTCGTCACTCAAGGATCTTCATGTCATTTGTCCTGAGCCTGAGGCACTCCCAACGCCTCCATGGTGCTTTAATGACATCTCCGAGGATTTACCCCGCAATCCCCCCAACTCTCATGTTCATTCTTCTATGGACACCCTCCACCCAACCACCATGGGTACTCCTTATTACTTCAATATATGGTTCATGTCGAGTGAACCCTCACCATCTGCTCGCACCATTCCCCTTGCGTCTCCAGCAGGGGGCAATCACACTAGTGCTGAGATCACTCCTCATGACCCCTTGTATTCCCAGCGTTTCCAATGCGATGAGGAAATCTTGGAAGAGCTACAATGCCCAGATTCTCCCTGGGATGCACTACATCATCGTGCACTCTTCCTACCATAGAAAGCCCTCATGCTTCCTAACCAAAACCCCATTTACGCGGTCGAAACCAAAGATTTTATCCCATCCGGACCTATCGATTGGTTCAACAACCCCATTCCTGCCCCTGACGCTTTTGAAGAAGGTAATATGGCCAACATTTCCCCCACCATCAAAATCGACATTTCCATTAAAAATGACATCGTCGAAGAAATCATCATTGGAGCTGCTTGCACTCCTCAGGAAATCACCACATATAAATCCCTCTTCCAGGAATACAGGGATATTTTTGCTTGGTCATACACGGAGATGCCTGGCCTTGACCCATCTATTGTCGAGCATCGCATCGACACCTGGCCTGACATCACACAAGTTCGCCAGAAACAATGACCGCTACACCCATCCAAGGCCGCAACTATCAAAGCCGAAATTGACAAATTACATACGGTCGGGTTTATCTACCCCATCGCTTACACTTTGTGGGTTTCCAACCCTGTACCCATCGACAAAAAACAGGGCACGATCCGCGTTTGCACATAATTTTGCGATCTCAATAACGCATGTCCAAAAGACAACTTTCCAACGCCTTTCATCGATCAAATTATCGACGACTGCACCGACCACGAGGCTCTCTCCTTCATGGACGGATTCTCTGGCTATAACCAAATCCAAATCCACCCAGCCGATCAGTATAAAACCACATTCATTACCCCATGGGGTACCTTTGCATATCGTGTCATGCCTTTCGGCTTAAAAAATGTCGGCACAACCTTCCAGCGGGCCATGACATACATATTTCACGATCTGGCTGAAATCATCCTTGCCTACTTGGATGACCTCACAGCTCGCTCCAAGAAACGCACCCAACATCTCGATGATTTACGAATCATCTTTCAATGGTGTCGTTAGTACAACATCCGCTTGAATCCTCTCAAGTGTGTGTTTTGCGTCACCACAGGGCGCCTCCTCGGTTTTATCGTTTCCCAAAGCGGTATTACTGTGGACCCCCTCAAAGTCAAAGCCATCACCGAAATTCCACCTCCCTGGAATTTACGACAACTTCAGAGTCTCTAGGGCAAAGCTAATTTCCTCAGACGCTTTGTCCCCGATTACGCCATACGCACACATGGTTTCCTTCGCTTACTATGTCATGACATCCCCTTTCACTAGGACGACTATGCCCAACAGTCCTTTGACGATCTGAAAGCAGCGCTTTCAAATGCACCTTTAATTAGTGCGCCTGACTATAATCGCGACTACATCCTCTACGTATCAGCATCAGCTGTATCGGTAGCCGGCGTCCTCATCCATCTCGGAGATGACAATCGTGAACATGTCATTTACTATGTTAGTAAGAACCTCTCAGGGCTGCCCTTGAAGTATAAACACGAAGAGAAGCTTGCTCTTGTCATTTTCCTTGCAGTCCAGAAACTGCGCCATTACATTATGCTTCGCACCACAAAGGTCGTCGCAGATTCCAACCCTATGCAGTACTTGTTCAGTTGTCGACAAGTTAACGGAAAATTCGCTCGATGGATCATTATCCTTCAGGAATATGACCTCGAGTTCTCAACACCAAAGACTAAGAAGGCCCTCGTTCTAGCCGAATTTGTCACGACCCTTCCCTCTAACACCACCAGTGTCCTCGTCAACACTGACTTTCCAGATGAACATCTCTTTTACATCACGTCAGATGATCCTTGGTGTGGCGACCTCCTCGTCTACCTACGGACTCAAAATTTCGGTAACCACCTTACACAAGATGATCATCGGTGTATTCGCCATCAGGCCCCCCGCTATCTCCTCATCGGAGACATCCTATATCGACGGGGCGTCGACACCATTCTTCGTCATTGCCTGACTATTGACGAGGCCGACAGAGTCTTAAACGACTACCACAACGGCGCATGTGGGGGCCATATTTCGGGTATATCCACGGCTCAGAAGATTATCCGAGCTGGTTACTTTTGGCCTACCTTGTTTCACGATTGCATTCACGCCGTGAAACATTATGAGCAATGTCAGCTCTATGCCAACAAAGCCCGAGCTCCCCCCGCTCTTCTTCACCCTGTCATTACTGCGAGCCCTTTTTGTAAATGGGGCATCGACTTTATGACTTGCAATCCCCCCTCCAGCAATGGTCACAAATACATTGTTGTCGCCATTGATTACTTCACCAAATGGGCCGAAGCTATGCCCACTTTCAACAACACCGCTGACATTGCAACGCGTTTCTTCTTTAACCACGTCATATCCCATTTTGGCGTACCACTCCAACTTGTTTTCGACCATGGGAAACACTTCGAGAATGAGATCTTCGTCGAACTCTCATCTCAGTTAGGCTTCTCTCACGAGTTTGCCTCACCATATTACCCTCAGTCAAATGGACAGGTCGAGGCAGTGAACAAAGTCCTCAAGACCATGTTACAGTGCACGGTTAATAAACATAAAACCAATTGGAATCATATGTTATTCTCCGCACTATGGGTTTATCGAACGACAGTAAAGACCGCTACAGGTTTCACGCCATTTCATTTAGTCCATGGGGTCGAGGCAACTCTTCCCATCGAGTGCGAAATTCCCACCCTCCGCACCGCAATTGAGCTTTTACCTGACACTGCTCCAATGGAGCAGCGCTTGCTGAACTTGGAGTCTCTGGATGAAGATCATCGATCTTCCTTACAGAACAACGAGGCAGCTAAAAAATGATCCAAGGCTACCTTCGATCGCCATGTCAACCTTCGATCATTTCGCGAAGGCGACCTCATCCTAGCCTATGATATCGCTCACGATACCTTTGGCCATGGCAAGTTTGAATCACTTTGGCATGGACCTTACATCATCCAACATTTCCTCACCAAAGACGCATACATCCTGGCCTCCCTTAAAGGCCCTCTCACTCAAGGAACCTATCAATGGGTTATACCTCAAGAAATTTTATGCTTAAAAGTAGTCATACTACTTTAGGTTATTTCTTTTTCTAGTGTTTTTTAATCTTTTTTCTCTCACCCCTCTCTTCTAAACTATCCTTTGTGCTATTGAAAGATGCTTCCTTCACCAACCTACCACATCGGTTATGCCGACGGCGCCAGCCGTTGGACGCAAAATCTCACTTCGGCGGCTTGGGATCTCTACACCCCCTCACATGAAATTCTACATTCAAGCGGCATCTGTTTGGGGCCAGCCACCAACAACCAAGCCAAATACACTACGGTCATTGGCCTCCTGTCCGACACCCAGCGTCATCATATTCGCCACCTAAGCGTCTTCCTCGACTCTCAACTAGTCGTTCTCCATCTCAACAATGTTTATCGTGTACGCGATCCATGCCTCTTTCGCAAATACCTGCAGGTTAGATTATTATCTCGACATTTTGATTCCATTACATTTACACATATTCCAATACAATTGAATCAAACAACAGATGAAATAGCTAACACGGTGTTAGATTGACATATATCACATCAAGCTACACATACATAACACATCTCATACATCCTGTCACAGCATATAGATAGAATAGACATCATTATCATCAACAAACAACATATGTAAACAACATCAGGATCTCACAAAATATGTATACTCATATATATATATATCAAGGCCTATCAGGCCATCCGAATGTTTACATACAAAAAATACATGTGCCTGCAGGCTATCACAGTCCCGCGGTACAAAAATCGTCTCACCAGCCTATATACAATCCAAAAAGTATAAATCATACATCAGGGTGCCTCTATCGCACCCCCACCTGCTCCTCCCTCAGGAGGAGGTGGTGGCCCACCCCTACCTGCCCCAGGCAGTGGTGGAGGACCACCCATTGGACCCTCTTGCCCCGGCGGCAGATGTCCACTAGTCATCGCGGCGAGCACAGCTGCTTGTCGCACTATACCCCACCATGGTGGCGGTACTCCTATACACTACTCCAGTAACCCCTCATCCTGGATGCATATCCACATGCCCTCAGACACGTCCTGCAAAACCGTCTCCAGACGACGGCGTATATTAGCAAAATCTACTCCGGCTGCCGTCGGAGGAGCATGTGATGGCCCCGCACCAGGGTCATCGAACCGGTGCCTCCTCGCTGCCCTCTCGGGCTCTGCTGGTCGCCCCTCGGCCTCATCCCTCCGACATCTCTCACCACGCGGCAGTCTCTTCGGCTCTCGCTGAACCGATGCTCTCTGCAACTCCACCTCACGCCCGCGAGGTGCCACATCTGCACATACAACAATAGCAGATCATATCAGCATCTATATCACATACATATGGACTGATATCTCAAAAACATAACATAAATCAACCACATACACAAACTCAGCATACCTCGATGATCAAAAACCTCCCTAGGAGGCAACACCATGTCTGGGTCCCCCCAGAAGTCCACCCCATCATAGGGGTACCGAAGTATGACCTGCGACATCTGCTGCCATATCTACATCGCCTGCACCATAAAATAATGGCCACCTTCGCCACCACCATGGCGAACCAAAACTGCGGACCACCACCTCAATCGTGGCTCTCGTGCCCCAGGCGCCTCTAGTAGAACCCTCGGGCGCAACATCGAGACCCTCTCCAAAAACCAGGCTACCAAGAGCGAGCCGAACGCAAACTCTCCTATACCTGTGGACCGACAACGGTCCAACTACGTGATCATCTGTGCATGAAGCGTAAGCCCCCATGTGAACTGCTCACGGCCCACCACCACCCTCTCCAGCACCAGCAGCTGGCCACCACTAATCCGTTGGGTCGCCAGTGACCCATACACATGAACAATCATCGCCGCTATACAGCGATGTGCTAAGGCATCAATGGAACTGATGCTCACCACCGTCCCTGACATAAATTTCTCGCCTGAGCAATATCACTCGACGATCATCACCAGGGTTGTATCCCTCAACAGCACAGGCTCTGCCGGTAAGGGCATGCCTCGAAAGGGGAGCCCAGTCAAAAAATAGACATCCTCCACCACAGTGAAGGGGATCTTCTCTCCTCGCACGAGGAAGCAGTGCAGCTCCAGACTCCACATCTGGAGCAGGAACTGTAGCAAGTACTCATGTGCCCATATCAACGGGCACTCAAAGAAATTTAGCAACCCACAGGTTGCTAAAGACGCTCGCACCGCAAGCCTCGCATTGGCCACGGCATCTCGCAACTGCGACCAGTCTTGCTCACACCACCGAACAACCATAGTCACTGCTAGCCACCTGCACACAACACAGAGTCCTATATCAGCTTATGCAACCATCAAATACATCAAAAATACGCCCTTTTTACCCTTCAACCTTGCCTCATAGGCGCGGTTTTTTCACCCATAAGCGCGTACATATGCGCGCCTGTTCACTATACAGGTGCGCACATATGCACGCCTGTTCACTATACAGGCGCACATATATGCGCGCCTGTTCACTACACAGGCGCGCCCTTGAGCGCGCCTGTCTAACTTACAGCCGCGCTCAAGAGCGCGACTATCCACCTCACAGGCGCGCACGGCTGCGCGCCTGCCCACCTCATAGGCACGCCCCTAGGGCGTGCCTTAAATTACCCTACCCGCGCACCCATGCGCTCATATTCAGTGAACAGGTGCGCACGTATGCGCACCTTCCACTGAATTGCCTGCGCATGTGGGCCCACATCCTATGAAAAATCCCCTTAAAACCCCTGTACGACCCCCCGTACCTACCCTGCCCAAAAATTGGAAACCTATTTCTATGCAGGATGATAAGACCGCTAACCTGACACTCGCAAACCACCAGTCGGATACCTCGTGCTCCCGGAAACACCAAATCTCCTCTGCAATCTTCTCGTCCAGTCACTGTAGCAGCAGGTACAAATGAGGTGGCAATGTGGGCCCTACAACTATATATAGGACTTTTGCCAAACTTCCACTCACCATTCCGGGAGCCCAAGGTGTCCATTTTTCAAACCGTCTTCAGCCACAGGATCAACATCCCGCCACCTACATCATAGCCGTCCCTGGGTCACTTTTCATCCTGAGCCCCCGGGGTGCCTTTTTTTCATATCATGGTCAGGTATGCACATGCATTTTCACATTTGTCAAATACATGCTCATATCTTTGATTCTCTTCAGATATTGTTGACTTTGGGTATTTGGTTGTTATGTGCGCAGGTACTTGCTCATCGGTCACCAACATCATCCCTTCAGGTATATATTCAGCACTGGCATGCAGTCTCTCCCGTTGTATTGCATTTACATTTCCAGTCACACCCACTGATATTGACCTTTAGGATCCTCATTCCCGGCTCTGCAGTACCCACACCTCCATTTTGCATCTTCGGTGCTGTAACCCGGTAGCATTCTCACCCACATGAGTTGTCCCATTCATNGGGGCACGCATTTACACTGGGGCACCCGTTTCTGTATTTGTACATTTCTCCCCGAAATTATTCATCATTTATTGTACAAATGCCTTTATTTCCAGTCATTACATTTTCTTTTGTCGTCACCGTTGGCGAATTGCTTCATTTTGGCCACACGCAACCCATGTCACCCTTGGTTGGAACATTACTTATCATCTACCCTTACCGGCATCATCCATATCTTTAGAGTACTCCACAGGTCACTTACCTTCACCCTCTGAATTTGCTCACTTTTTCCCACCTCTGGCACAACTCATCATCGGTCTTTTCGTCCCCCTGATACTCGACCTTGTTACACGGTTGCAACCACTTTTTCATCTCATACATCCTCCAACCAAGGGCAGTCTTGAGTCTTCCCACTTCTTGACTTCGTCTATATACCTCTTCCAATTCCTCACCTCAGTAGATTCTATGAATCCCTTTGCTTCTGGGAGTCACATTCCCCTTTTGTTGACAACAACACACTTTTTCCAGAAGGGCGACAATATCTTGATTCTCATTCTCCATTTAATGAGAGATCTCGGATGACACAGGGTGAAACACCATTGCTCCCTGCTGTCGTTGGCCCCCATAACATTCGACACCAACACTTTCTCATGTTATGGTGGGTCTTACCTTGCGACTATTGCAGTTATTTTTACCATTTACCGAAGACCTCTGAACTTGGTAGGGCCATCAATGCCCACATCATCGTTGCTGCTTCTTACCGCGACCATTACCTATTATTCAGAGCATGTTCCTTTGCAAAATTGTCTTCTGCCTTTATTATCACCGCCCACGAGGGCGCTACAGTCATATACATCAACACTTCCGTTATCTTTTGTCAGAGTTACATAACACGAGCATGGGGCATGCCCACCTCGTTTGTACACAGTTGTATATTGTTACACACCTTATGGAAGGTCGGGTTCTACCGGTTCCTTTCTCCTCCAACGGATCGCTCTGAATGGTCTCACTATTTCTCTCTCTTACAACCACATTCTCAGTAAAATAAACATTGATGGATTTCGGCTATACGTTTGCTCCTAACCTCATCCATCGGGGGGCATCTGTTATAACTGAAATTTCATTCGCACATGGCGACAAGAACTCAGCATCGTCAAACAGAAATGAAGTCATTCATGGCACTGAATTAATTTCACAGCATGGAAAAAGGGTCAAAAACTATACAAAGTAACCAAAAATTGAAGGGCGCTTTACAGAAGTTGGGTGCGCGCACATATGCGCGGAACATGAAAATACAATGCGTGCATGCGCGCACGATGTGCGAATGTTGGCGCAAAAACCCGCGCACCTGCTAAACGACGCATTTATGGAATTGGTCGGCCTCCCAACCACTTATGGATCAGCTCCCAAGCCGATTTGACTCCCAAATCTGAGCTGAATCCGCATGGTAGGCTGGTCAAAGACCTAATTAAGCCCTAAAGAGCCCCTTTTCACACCTCAAAGGAGTCACATAATCACCCAATGCTATGCTATAAAAAGCCATGAAGAAACATCATTTTCTCAAGGAATTTCATGTAATGTTATGCTGCTTAGATTGTTTTA